>NDGN011462549.1:8460-23027 GCA_002564285.1 Tympanoctomys barrerae
GGCAGGGCAGGGCAGGGCAGGGCAGGGCAGGGCAGGGCAGGGCAGGGCAGGGCAGGGCAGGGCAGGCTTTCACGCGTCTAGAGCAGCACAGTGGGGATGGCCAGAAATGGCCTCAGACATGGCAAGAAGAGTGTCTTTGGGGCTGGGAGGTAGCTCAGCAGGCCCAAGCACCTACTTGGTAAGTGCAATGTCCTGAGTTTGATCCCGGGTACAAAAAGAAAAAAAAAATGTCTCTCTTACTTTCCTCCTTGCAGAGATAAACCACCCAGTGCCCTAAGTTAAGGGAGGAAAGTTTTGTTTAGCTTGCAGTTTGTGGAAGTTTCAGTCCATAATTGGCTGGCTCCAAGACAGGTGACACACAGCAGAGGGCAGCAGTTCATGGTAGTGGAAGACAGCAAAAGCAAGCAAGCAAGGGAAGAGAGACAGGACCTTTTCTGTCCCTTATATTATATGTAGGCTAGGGGTAGCACTTACACCCTCAATCCCAGCATCACACACTCTAGATTCAATACCTCCGAGAAGCCCACCCCATGACTGCATGAGGCACTGGGTGATGTCTAGACACAAGTCCTAACAAGGAGGCCAGGCTGGAGGGAGCCTTTCTCCCAAGACAGACCTGCTGGGTGGAGGGGACAGGCCCAGCAGAGTGGCTCAATGGGAAGAGCTGGGTCCCCTCAGATCCAGCACTCACTCTGGCCCTCTGCCCAGTTCTTCCTCTCCACAGCCATCCCTTGTCCACCTTCTCTCCCTTAGGGTCTCCCTCAGCCCGAGACAGCCTGGATAGGGGTATTTTCTTCATTTGGAGGATTTTTCAGCTTCCGTCTTTTGATTTTCAAAGTGGAGACAGGAGACCTGTAGTCTGCATTATCAGAATGTCACTGACACAAATTACTATCCTCTGCTGAGGTCAGTGCCTGGGCATCTGGACACGGCGGACAAAGTCACCCCTACTACCTCCATCTGACTGACCCCTGGCTACCACATGTTTTTGTCACACAGAGGCCAGGGAAGGTGTTTATGGGCTGAGCTGTTGCCTTGTGTTAATCCCTTGCTGCACAAGCAAAACATAGCCCACTGGAGCCCAGGGATCACAGGAACCAGCTCCCACAAGCACAGCTAGCCCAACTCAAAGAGGATCGAGTGAATACAGTGTGGAGTACATGCCCACACCCATGTAGCCCCTTCCTTACCACCCCACACTCCTTTTTTTTTTTTTTTTCAGAACCAGGGATTGAACTCAGGCCATTGCGCTTGCGCTTGCCAGGAAAGTGCTTATTCCACTGAGCCATCTCCCCGGCCGACCACCCCACACTCTGCCATGGGCAGACATCAGCCAGTCTTGTGGATGAGACAATGAAATAGAGCTTGGCTGGCTCTATGGAGGCAGCCAGCAACAGGCTGTCTCTTTATCCTGTCCCTCAGTCCCTCCATTGATGGCCGTGGGTCACACTGTCTGCCTGGACAGTTACGCTCTGCCTGGTTTCCCTCATGTCAGGATGCTGCTCTGTGGAGGGATGTTTGGGCTTCTGTGGTGGAGTCAGAGGACACAGAGGCTAAGATCTGTGTGGGAGGCAAGCCCTGCAAAAAGAGACACATGGGGGAAGTTGAGTTGACAGGCAGCAGGTGGGACTTAATGCACAGCTTAACGGAGGGCGGGCTTGTGTGCAGGCAGTGTGCCTTCCTGGCTGTGGGGCCTCAGTTTCCTCTCTGTCAAGCAGACTATTACCAAAGTACTACCAGCAGCTCTGAAGTGATATCAGCCCCACTTCCTGATGAGGAGGAAGTGAGCATGTGGCTTCTTGTGGCCCCAACTAGGGGCCAGCTGGGCAGCTAGTGTCAGCAGCAGGTGAAAGGTCACAGGAAGGCCGGTGCCTGGCAAGCACTGGGCGCTCTGCTCCCAAAGGCACTCAGGTTAGAGAACAGCCCTCTCAGGGCAACTGAGAAGCTGGCTGAGAAGGGAAACAGGTCAGAACAGCTTCCCAGTGCCCAGCTGAGTCCACGTGTCCTAGAGACCTCAACTGGAACTGTCACTTTCTCCTTGGGAAATCGCTACGTCCTCAAACCCGCCTGTGTAAGAGTCACTTAGCAGGGCCACACACAGTGCTCCCGACACGGATCACAGGTGGCACCACCTGTCAGAAGGGCTCCCGGCTCTAGAAGGGGTCTTGTAGCTGAGCAGGGGTGGGAGGCAGAGGGTATGCAAAGAACTGGGGGAGATCACAGCTTGCACATCTCCATCAACAGTCACCAACACACCGTGTTTCCACCGCAGCCCACCCCCACAAGAAAAGATAGGTTCTCTGTATGGAAGGAGCTCCTATGCCTTTGCAGCCTGTCCCCATGTGAGGGCCTAGTCTGCTGGTCCCTTCCTCAGGGCCAAGTCTGAGCACTGCAGTTTGTGTGACGCAAGGAAGACCCCTCTCCTTGACTCTGCACTGTCAAGGTGAGGCAGTGTGTATGTGTGGGGAGAATGTGGAAGGAAGGCACCCAGGCTGTGTCCAGCCCCCACACTCACTGCCGCCTGAGCCACACTCCTGCCCATTCTCTAGAAGCTGGGGTCCCCACTTCTTGGCTGTGAGGACATCCATGGCCCTCAGACCATGCAGGGATCTCGATACATGTGCCACATGGCCCTCAAAGAGATAGCGCCTCCCCTGGGGGAGCTGGGGCCAGCAGGGGGCACTACAGGAGCATAAGCTGGTCCGGGTGTTTGGTACAGGGCCAGGGCTCAGGTATAGGGCTGCACAGACAGAGAGGGCTGCAGCTGTTGGCTCACTCACACCCCTTGCAGGGTTTTCTCCTCCTTTGTGCACATGAAGGGCTAATGCTTCCGAGGTGGTGGGTGGGCACCTTGCTCTGCCTTATGGTGAGGATACAGAAGCTGGGGTTAACAGAGGGACTCAGGCCACTCAGCCTTCTGCAGCTAGGGTCAGTGTCCGCTGGGCCTGTGTGGATGGCCTTCCTGCTGGCTTTGTCCTGTGATCTTGTGGTCTGGGGCTTCCTGGAGGACTCGACCTCTACCAGCCACCAGGCCAAGGCTATGTGCGCAGTTAGGGCCGACTCATATCTGCAAGCACATGAACACAGGCTGTGATGCATGCCTTCTCCGGTGTGAGCACATATGCCCGGGCATGTCTCTGTGTGTGTCCTGTGGTTATGTATGTGTCTTCCTGGGTGTCTCTGAGCCTGTAGCTTTATTTCCTCCCTGCTCTCCAACCTTTGGACAAATTGCTTCTCACTGTCCCGGCATGGTTCTAGGGCATTCCCTCGCTCACACAGCCCCAGCACTTGCAGGTAGGCATCCTGGCCCAGATGTACCTGCAGAGCCTGCTTCGCCCAGCGCTCCATCCAGCGTGTACAGGAGGGCCTGGTCACCAATGCCATCATACCTATTACCTATGACATGGACAAAACATCACCTAGACATAACCCATGACAAAACCTGGTTACTTAAGCCCAGGGCACACTTCCTGACAGAATGTGATTGTTTCCACTCTGACCCCAGCTCAGGGGCTCCTCACCAGCATTAATGTGTGAAGGTACCAGCTCACACCAAACCTTCCTTCCTCCACCTTTGCCATTCATCCTTCAGTTATGTGGCAAGAGGCCAAGTTATCACTTGCAATCCTTGTGAAAAAGCAGGATCAAGATAGGCACCTGGTTGCTGAGGACCGAGAGCAGGAACTCACCCCTTGTCAGGTACGTGGGGGAAACAACATCCTTCCCACCTGCCTCCCAGAGAGGGCCAGGCCTTCAGGGTGAAAGACAGGGGGCAGGGGTGGCTTGTCACTTGCCCCGTGGGGAGCCCCACGAGGAAGAGGCGTCCTCTTGGGTCTGGTCTCAGCATCTGCTGAGCAGAGTGGTGGTGTGTGCTACGACTTCCAGAGAGGCAATAGGAGTGGTGGAGATGCCGGAAGGGCCTCTCCCTCACTGGCCTGGCAAGCAGGGCAGCACAGACCCAGGGCCTGGCCAAGAGGCTCAGATCTTTCCCCCCTCATTTCTCTCAGGCCCCTGTCCTATGGCTTCTCTTGCAATTCCTGCAGGCCCTGGGGTTCCTGAGACACTAACCCGTGTCTTCCTCTGAAGCAGTCGTGCTGGCTCACTTGGCGGAAAGCCTAAGTTGTCTGTTTGGAAGTCATGTGCTCAGGCTTCCTGCAGCCAGGGTGACTCAGCCCCACACGACTCCAGCTGTACCCCACCCACTGGCCCAGGGAGCTGGCCACGTGGAAGCTTTGTCATGCTGCAAGTGAGCCCAGTCTGGCACTCTCCAGCCAGATCCAGCCCTGGAGCCTTGAGTTGGACATGACCCAATGTGCAGGGTGCTCAGGACCCTGCCTCATCTGTCCTTCTCAGGATATATGCAGTCGGTAGGAAACTGGGGAATGTGAGAGGCCGAGCCCACAAAGCACCTGATGGCCAGTACTCACAACCTGAGTACTGGCCACCACAAGCACAGATCACCTTGCCCAGCCCCTGGGACACAGTATGAAGTGACAGCAACTGGATGTTTCAGGCATCTCTCAGAGCAACACAGAAGTTTGGACACTCACAGGCCAGAGATTGGGTGGAGTAGCAAGGAGGAGATGCCCAGCAGAGAGAAGGCAGGAAAGTGACCCATGGAGAAAGGAGAGGCAGCTGAGGGGGTTGGCCAGGGGGCCCCAGAGCCATAGCTTTACCTGGGCTCCCTTGACATATAGTTGGGCTACTCCAAACTGGCATGGGAGTGGGCATGGAGCCCAGCCCTTGGTCAGCCTGTGATGCCAGGCACGTGTTTCAATAACGAGCAGAAGGGTGGTGTGAGCCAGAAGTCTTGGGTAGGATTCTGAGGTGACATGGACTCCATGTGTGTGTTCTGGGGCACAACAGATGGGAGCAGAGACCCGAGTGGCCCCCATGTCCCATCAGGGAGTCCCAGAAGGTCCCAAGTGTGACCCAAGGCCCCAAGTGTGAGCAACTCAACTTTAGGCCCTCTGCATACCTACTGAGGACAGTCTTCTTCTCAGTTCTCAGAGCTCCCTGCCATCAGGGTGGGGGTGAGATGTCACCTGTATGTTCAGCTTAGCAATGTGCGATCAGGTGGCCATGCCCTACCTGACCCTGCACCGCCTGGGCCCATCTACCTCACAGACCACCACGCTTTCCCAGGGAGGTTCTCTCTGGCTGCTCTCTATCAGACTAACAGGAGTCAACAGCCACTTGGCCTGCCTGTCCTGCAGAAGGGTGTGTGGGATGTTGGCGAGAAAAGCATTGTCTGGTTTCTATTAAAGGCTGACAGTCAACAACAAACTCTCCAGAAGCCAAGCTGCACCTTGTTACAGACACCCCTGCAGACCCCACCTTGAGACCCTAGTTATCCAGTTATGGGGGTTGCCCAGGCATTTCCAGAAGGGCCTCTGAGCCCAGACCCAGACTGAAGGGTCTGGCCCAGGACGAGGCCAAGGTGACCGCAGCCAGCTCCATCCTGCAGTGGTTGCACAGTTCCAGCAGGCAGAAGAAGAGCCACAGATGAGCCTAGGCCGATGGAGCCAGTCAGAGGGGACTGGATATGGGGGTTTTATCCCAGGCCTCTCCACCACTCCTGCCTAGACAGCTGCTGGCTGGAATCTAGGCCCTTTTTGTTGACAAGTAGCCTTCTCATGCAGGTCTAATCTATTACTAATTAGGAGGAAAAATATGACTAAGGGGGCCAGTTGGTGTCAGGGCTTCAAGTCATGCTAGCCAGCTGGAAGGCCCTGTGCAAGGACTTTGGGAGCTGTGGGCACTCCAGACAGGAGTCACTCCACCCAGAGGGTCATTTTTCAGGGTCCAGATGTGCCCCTGAGCAGCCAGAGGGAAGGTGCAGCAGGGACTCGCTCTGGCCTAAGCCCAGATTACACTGAGAGGGAAGAAGGACACACTTTGCCTTCTACTAGGAAGTGCAGTGGGGCTCCCATGGCTGCTAGGCTCTTCTGAGGCCCCTACCTGGTGGGAAGTGGGGAAGAGGGCAGGCACAATGGCAGGGAGGGTGGGACCTACCTGCTTCAGCTCGGCAGTCCAAGCAGCACAACTGGCCCACGTCTGTCATTGCCAGGCCTGTCCAGTGCTGCCATTTCCTGCTGCTGCCCTGTCATTCCCCAGCCTCCCTGAGCCTGCTTCTCCATTGCTGAAGTAGGTGTCATCAGCCCTGAAGCGATGCTTGTCCAGTGCCAGGCCAGGGACAGGCCTTGAATCTGTATCAGCTGAGGACACTGCCCTGTAGGTAATGGAGAAGATGATATCCTGCTGGTGAGAGATGGGCACCTGGTCCGAGACATTCATACCCATAGCCCTTGAGAGTGTTCTCCGTGCTCAGTGGCCTGGATGTGACAGAACCATGGGAGGGCCAGGAGGACAGACCACTGCATCAGCCCCCCGAGAAGGAAGGCTGTCCTTGAGCCCCTTCGCTGGGAGTGTCTTGTTCACAACTACTGTTTTGCTCGCGACACTCCTGACAACAAATATGGGTGTTTCTCACGCAGGAGCCAGTTCTCCAACTATCTGGACACCAACGAGGTGTCTACCATGTAAATCGCCTGGGATTGCACAGACCCCACACTGGAGAGGTTCTCGCAAGACTGCGTGAAAGTCCCCGATTGTCACCACACTTCTAATCAACTGCTTCGTGTGACCCTCTCATCACATTGGGTGACTTGTTCACAGGATTCAGGAAAGTACTGAGAACAGCCAGATAGAAGAGATATGAGAGATATGAGGGGCCAGCTTGAGGGAAATGTTGAGGTGCTCCTCCCACTCCTTGGGCACAAACACACTCATCACTCTACAGGCTCCAAGAATTCAAGTTGCTGTGTGCCAGGAACGGGAGACAAAGACCAAATATATCATGTCTCACAGCACAAGGGGCAGCCAGAGAGGCGGAGCCCTAAAAAAGCACCCAGAGGAGGAAGTTGAGGGGAAAGGGTCTGATCAGAGGACAGCAGGGATGCAGTAAACAGCAGGCACAGAGGGTGGGGGACACTGGCAGGAGGGGTCCAGGAAGGTTCTAGAAGGTACAAGGCCAGGTGAGGTACAGGCCAGTGGATTGGGGCACAGAACTGTGAACGGGGAGAACAGAGCCTCAGCCCCTCCCACAGTGTGCCCAGCGGTACTGTACACCAAGGGATATCTGCAAAGCTCCCTGCCACCAGGTCCTAAAGCTCACCCCACAGCCTTCTGGGAGAGTATGTGGCACCACCTGGCAGAGAAGGGACTCAGGCGCCAGCACAAGTCCGAGTGCCTCTGAGCCCATGCTTCCACCCAGCCAGGCTGGCTCTGCCTTCTCTCTGGCTGGGTTCTGAGTGTACTCTTTCCTATGATGTGGTGATGCTGGGCGATAGAGTTTAGGAGACCCTTGCTTGCCGGGCCTCCGCTGTATAGTCAAACGCATCTGTGTGTGATGCTAGTGAACCTCTTGTCCTGTGAGCACATGTGCAAGCACAGACATACACACAGATGTGGACAGAAGCACAGGCAAGCACGGCGCACTCCACTCCCAAGGGCTCTCAGGTCAGAGTATGCACATATGTAGCTGTGTGTGAGCACAGGGGCTGGCCGACCGCTACCCAGTCAGGCCGGGTTGGGCAAGCAGTGCTGGGCAGTTTTTTCCCCCTTGCCTGCTGTGGTGCGTTGACAGCTGGCAGGCAACTTGTAACACCCAGCTGAACTGAATCACTGTGATTCTGGGCCTAGAAGGCCCACCTGAGGATTGCTGCCAATAGTATATAAAAAGAGAACTGGAGGGGCGGATGTCATGCTGTTGATGCTCCTGGAGAAGCCTGTTGTGCTAGCTATCCTGATAAGAACTTGGCTGTTTTCATTGTTGGAGGAGCTTGGGACCTTGCTGTCACTGAGGATGGCTATAGTCCTCTTTGGAGGCATCTCTGGTCTTTACCTTGTCACTTCCTGGCTCTAGTGCAGATCCCCCAGCCTGCTGGGGCAGATCCTTCATCCCTACTGGTGTAGACTTTCTAGCTTCCACTGCTAACCTTTGGGCCTTCCCAGTGCAGATCAGTGAAACAGACTTTGCATGAGACATTGTTGCAGTTCTTCGCCTCCATCTGGACTTGTGGAGGACATGGTCATGGGCTCTCCGTCTTCAGCTGGACTCATGCAGGACACTGTTGTGGGATCCAAGCCCTTAGCTGGATTATTTGGGTCTCTAGTGCATGGGAAGATTTCCTGTACTCTTGCACGTGACTCTTTGCTTGAATATTATAAAATGGTCCTATAAATTATGTGTCCTGCGTTAAACCTTTTCCCTTATTAACTCTGACTACAACATCGACTATGGTTCCCTTAGTCCTTGGACCTGAAAGCTCAGGGTACAGGGACCATAAGCTTCTAAGAATCTGTGCAAACGAAGCTAGAGAGGGTGGTGGTGGATAACTGCTACTGTCTCTGCCTCCCACCCTAGAAATAAAAACCTGAGATCAGCTCAGGGCCCTCAGGCTGGACACCAGTGACAACACGTGCCCTGGCTTGCACCCACAGAGCCTGAACCCAAAAGTCTGTGGAGGCTGCTGCTCTACTTGTCAGGACCTAGACAAGTACCAGGACCTGTGGCTCCCTGTGGCGACTGAGTGGTGCCAAGGGGACCCCTGCACATAGTCCTCTCTGAGCCTTGGAAGCTGACAGCAGCCTCGGCACCTACTCTGCTGAATCAACACAAACCACAGCCACCCTCAAAAGTGGCGAAATGTGCTAACACCAGAGTCCTGGGTGATCACAGGGGAAGGGTGTGAAATTTCTATGACTACCCGGGTCTTCGTTCCTCACAAAATAGACTGTTCTGGGCTCAAAATCTCCAGGTGACACATACAATTTCTACCAGGGTGAGAGAAGGCACAGGCCCAGGACAAACCAGCTTGCAGTTCCCCTGTGTAGTCCCCACCGAAGAGCACCCAGTGCCCCTCTAAGCCTGCTCTCTGGCTGGTGAGAGGGTCTGAACCTGGGACATACCCCCCCCCAACTTTGGGCATGTACTCAGCCAGCCAAGCTGCACGACGTGGGTGATCTCGAAGGGGGTGGGCTGAGTGTGGGGCGAGGCAGAGAGGCTGTCTTGTGTTGGAGCCGCCCAGGAGGGGCCGAAGACCATGGACTGTCCCCACTTTCCTGTGGCTGAGGATGAGGCTGATTCATGCGTTTCCTGTGACAGCTGCAGCAGCATCACATCCTCTCTGAGCACTATTTTTAACTGATTTATGTATCTCTTATAGGAAGAAGACATCGGTGTCTTTTGCAGGGAAGTGTTGCAACGCCCTCAGCTCAGCAATATTGTTCAACGCAGACCCGCAGGGGAAGCCCATTCTGGCCTCCAGAGGGAAGAAATTAATGAGGTCAGAAATGGGAGTTGGGCTCAAACGCCATTCTGAGAAAGAGAAAACAAAATAAAATTAAGTTGATATATGGAAAAGGAAGAAACTCCACAGTTAAGCCCAGCTGAGGAATCAACAAACTCACTTTAAGAAAGAGCATTCTATCTCTTTAAATTGCCTGCAGAAGTGCCATGCAAGAAAGCGTTGGCCCTGGGCTCTGGTTTCTGCCCTGAGTGGTGGCTGCTTTCTGGAGGAGCAGGCGGCTGACATCACTGTGGGCTGGGCAGGGCTGACCTTTCTTAGGGTCCTCAGGCAGTTGAGCTCAGGGCTGTGGGCAGGCAGTCTGGGCCCAGGCGGCTGGCAACCCTGCAGAAAGAGCTCTGTCTCCTGGTTTGGGTGGCAGCAGCCCAGGGGCATCAGGACCCATCCATCTCAGCACTCAGCAGCACCACACGGCGGGTGGCACCCATTCTGGCTGACCAGGCATCTGAGCCTGTCTTCGTTTCCTTAACCTCTCCCCTCACACACTCCACACTCAACTCAAATCAACAACCACTTACTTACCAGCTGTGTAGCCTGAGGCTGTCTACCCTGGACCGAGCAGCTCACCAGCAGCCAGGGCCAGCTGGGGAAGGAGGGTCACAGGAGGTCAGAGAGGCTGAGACCCAGGGCTAACAGATGCCCTGAGGCTTTGGAGAGCCAGGGCCAGGAGGAGGACAGCAGGGATGAAGTCCAGACAGAGCCAGGCCGGCCTCTGGGCAGGGCAGGAAAGGAGGCAGAGATGGTCCAGCCTGATGAGGGCCTCTTGTCATGCAGGGAGCTGGAGTTTGGGCCAAGGCCAGAGCCAAGGAGGATGGCCACCATGTGTCCCTGGCTCCCTCCAGGGAAGGTAAGTGTGGTTCCCCTTTCTAGTGATGCAGTTGTTACCCACCTGGACAGCAGGATGAATGATGAGAAAACTAAGCTAGCGCTACCAATCTTCGACCCTCCTTTCACCGAGGTGTGACCTCCACTCCAGCTGCAGGTACCTCCTCTGGGCTGGTCAAAATCTGGGTGTTTTCCCCCAGAAGCTTGGGCAACCCAGGGCACCAGGAAGAGGGGCAGTAATCCGGTCCAGAGTCAATCTTGCTCTCTCCAAGGCACCTAATGGGCTTCCAGAATCTAGAAAAGGCAGGACCCAGGCCCAAGGCATAGCTGCTCCATCACTGGGGCCAGGCCACCTCCGAGTTGTTCGCACGAGGGTGTTCCAGCACTCTGCCAACCCTCCACACAGAGAAGACGGAACTGAGGCCCAGAGGCTCAGCAGCCTGCCTGGGCTGGGTGTGACAGGAACGCTGGACTCTAGCCCAGGAAGTGGGCCCCAGGCTATAATTTGTATCCTCCAGGGCTTGAGATATCTAAGGTTTAATGTGAAATAATGGTTCCACTCTGTCTCACCCCATACCCAAAAATAAACTTAGATAGACTAAAGGCAAAAGTGTAATTATAGAAGCATTGGAAGATAATACAAAGGCAAATCTGAGTGATCTCAGGAAGGCAAAAGAAATGCAAGAGGCAAAACCCTGAAGAAAACAGTTGACATATTTGACTGGAAAGTTTAAAACCTTCTATGTGGTAAGAAATCATTATGAAAAGGTAAAGAGTTCACATTTGCAATGTGAATACAAAGCAATGATACACATATAGAGAACTCCAACAAGTCAGTAAGAAAAACCAACAGAGGATAGAATAGAAAAATACTAAAGTGAATGTGACAAAATATCTCATCTATTAATTATGGAAATAAAAAAACTGAAGAACATTTTGTGACTGAATTCGGTGTTGCCTAGGGGAGGAAGGCGCTGTTCACACACTTCTTGGGGATGTCCTTCTGAAAGGTGCTTGGAGTCCCCATCAGGAGGAGCCCATGCACACACAGCCCAAGTTGTCACCCAACAGAACCTGGGACCTTGAGCCCATTCTACCCTGGGTCTGGGTGGCTCCGAGAGGCTGGGGACTTGGTGACGCTGCCTGTCCTGCACCCAAGGGGACCCCTCTGCCTGAGGGACACGCAGCTGGGCCAGCTCAGAATGGGGGTGAGGGTGTGACTGGCCAGTCCTGCGACCCCATTCCCAGGCAGCATGCTCCCCACGCCCCAGTCTGTGCCTTCTGGGTTCGCTCCCACTCTGGGGCTCCCCCAGGGGTCCCCCACTGTCTTCTCCCCAGCTTGGGCCTCCTGCCTTCCTGCGTGGGCAGCAGGCAGTGTCATCTCTCCCTCCTGCTGAACCCTGGTGAACTGCAGGGAGTGGGGGCGGGGCTGCTCGTATCCTATTGGACCGAATCTTGGTGGCCTCTGCTTTCCGGAGAGTTTAGTCTCTAATTTTATATGCGATAGGAGCCGTTATTTGATCCAGATGCCTGTGAAATCCACAGAGGAATGGGTCTGGGATGGGTGGTGGGCGGCTGGGTGGGGCTCCAGTCTCATGAATCAGCAAGCAAGGTCTGAGGAGGGGCCCCTTTCTGGGAACAACAAGAGGCCAGCCCCAGTTTTCTGCCCTGGCCTGCAGGGCCCTCCTGAGCCGGCACCACACACCCCACCTCCACCATGTGCATGGGAGGTGATGGGGTGGAGGGCTTCACGGGTTCCCACAGTGAACCTAGCCCCCCTGCCGACCTCACCTCCTCACTGGGCACAGGCCCAGGAAGGACGGTGCACCCCAAGCCCACGGTGTAACTGTGAGGTAGGTGCCTACTTTCCTCCCCCAGTTCTCGCCTGGGCCTGGGACACCTCCGGAAGCCACCCCTTCCCACCGCCCCAGAGGCAGCCCCAAGGCGCTGCAGATTCGGGCAGGGCCCTGGCTCTGTCGCACTCACTCACCCGCCCACCACCGCACAGCCGCCCTCTAGAACTTGGGCACAGAGCATCGACCAGGCCAGGGATAGGCGCCAAGCCCCTGGAGGCGGCTCCCCACTGCCTGCCCTACCCTGCTTTTCTTTTTCTTTCTTTTTTTTTTCCTCACAACGTGTTTTCTTTTTTCTTCTTCTCTCAGACAGGATACAGTATGTTGATTTATTGCTCATTGCCTGTTCTCCGTGGAGCTCTGACCAGGTAGGGAGTCTCTGTCTCCTCCCTCCCTTGAACATCCAAGGGCCTAAAACCTGGGGAGATTTTGCTGCTATCCAGTACGGTGACTGTAGCCTGGTAAGGGTGCCTGGCAGGTTACAGATGCTTGTGGCAGTCTAGCTCCACCCGAAAGCCATCTCAGTCCCACCCTGCATGGACCTCCTCCCCAAGCCACCTTGCTGCAGGCCGACAGTCCCTCTGCCATCTCTCCTGGTCCTGGGATGTTAACACACAGCCGGCAAAGTTCCAGCCAGAGTCTTTCAGGGGCTGGGAGTGGGGAAGGGGGCATTGTCTCCTTGGAGGAGACAGGTTCTTTCCTTCAGACCTTGCAGTTTCTCTGCCCAGGGTCTCAGTGGGTGAGGGAAGGGGGCCCAGGGAACCTCACATGAGCATTCTCAGGAAGGCAAGCCCTGAACCTCAGAGCCACTAAAGGCTGGCAGGATCTGAGCTCAGCCTCAAATATGACTGTGGAATTTAAAGAGCAAAACACTGTTTAAGTTAACATGGGACAGAGCCCTTCCCATCCCAAACTGAGGTCCAGGGAGGCATCTCCTCCCCAGCAAGGGGCGTGTCCATCAAGAGCAACCACAAACTGAGGGTGTTTCCAAAAGACACACACCCTAGCCTTCCCCACAGACTGGGCAGGAGCAGGGGGACCCATAGGGTGGTCAGGGTGGGGTGCACTGCTGAGGGGTGCACTGCACCCGCCCACCCCACCCCGTGCTGACAAAAGGGCTCATTTCATGGCTCAGGTGGGCAGCAGCTTGGACGGCCCTCCAGTAGTCCCTGCCTGCCTGACTTGCCCTGCAGGTAGAGCCTGCTGCCATCCTGCTCAGCCCCAGCCCTCCCTGTGCTGTGGCCAGCACTGGCCCACAGCCCTGAATTCCAATAAATTTAAGCTCCAGTTGAATCCAGATTCACCTACATTTTCACCCTGAGCCCATCTTGAGTTCCTTGTCCTGGAGGATGGCACCACCTTGTCCAGAGGGGTATGGGCAGGGCAGCAGCTCCTCCAAAACAAATACAGCCTGGACACATGGCTCCTCCTGCCCCTCCTTGGCTTGAATGCCATTCCTTGGGCCCTGGGGCTCAGTGACTTGACAATTGGGCCAGTTCCTCAGGACCCCTCACCCCCACCCAGCCTCAGTGCATGCTGGGGTTTCCCCACATGGCTCTGTGCCCCAGAAGGTAGATCTTCCCCTAACTCACAGGAAATGACCCTTTGTCACTCCTGTGGTCTTCCTGGATGTTGGTCTTGGCCCATCCCCAGCCCTCTAGGGTCTCCTGTGCTCCACAGACCCTGCATGCTCAGTGATTCCAGACTCAAAGACATGTGGGTCTCACCAGCTGCATGCTCTTATCGGGACAATGACAGCAGAAGAGAGGAACAAGATGATGCCATTGGTATTGTGTCATTCTGGAGCTGCCTCGGTGATTGCTCCACTCTGGACCTGGGCTGGTGGATGGGTCTCAGCCAGCAGGCAAGAGGACCCTGCCTGCTTGTACCACTGAGGCCTGTTGGGATACCCAGAGACACTCTCTGTCCTTAGAGAGATATCCCCTGGTCCCCAGCACAGTCCTTGAGGGGAACCCACAGGTGCTAGGACAGAAGGCTGTGAGGGAGACAAGCCCACCCCTGCCTTCAGCTCAGCCTGGGCTCAGCCTGAGCTGGAAGCAGCCCCCAGGCAGAGCCAGCCCAGCCCAGTGTGTGAAGTCTGGAGGAAGGACCAAGGCTGCTACCAGGGCACAGCAAGACACCTGGCGCCACTCTGCTTCTAGGGACCCCGGGCGTAGATGCGGGGCTCCAGGCTCCCCTGTGTGGATGAGAAGGACATAGGTAGTGTGGGCCCAGCCAGGGACAGGTACCACGCAGCCAGGGAGGGCTCAGCCTCATCAAATCTGCTCATCCTCATGGTAAATCAATGCTTTCTTATTTTAAGACATTCACGTGTGTTGAGGCAGGAAAAGAAGCATGTGAGAAACAGCGTCCCCCACACTCCTGGAGTAGGCAGCTCTTCCTCTGGCCTCAGCTGTCACCCCCCCCCCGCCTCCAGCACATCCCACCCCCCACATCCCCACATCCCATCTTCCCCTTGCATTTCCAGGCTGCATTTTTTCAAAGGCCTTTTTTTTTT
>NDGN011462550.1:0-23722 GCA_002564285.1 Tympanoctomys barrerae
TATATATATATATATATATATATATATATATATGCTGTAGATGTATTAGGACAAATATTAAACACCCCATTCTGCTTTCCCTCTTGTATATATAGATATATGGGAAATTCCTTCTCTTGAACATGCAACTCCTAGGAGTAGAGAACCAGGCTCTTGGGATTCGTGCTTCCAGAAAAATGTCAGCAGTGGTACTTTTGGGGAGCTCTGGTGCTTACCTTGGACTTATAGGAGTAATTGTTATGAGCTTGAGAGCCTCAGCTGGATTATTTAGCGTTTAGTATGTGTATAGGTTTCCTGCACTTGTTGTATATGATTCTACGAAACACACTCAGTGAAATTCTCCAGTTCTTCTCTTTCCTCCTGTAACAAGCCCAGTAATCTCAGGCTGCAATATCAGTTCCTCCTTTAACCATGGTCCTTGAGTGGCTCTGATATGCCCCACTTGGGATATGTAACAATTTACTTAAATAAATCTTTATTGTATGAAACTACTGGAACTCACAGTACATGTTTTACCATAGCATAACTTAGTTTACCTGGAAAACATAGATGGCACTAATTCCTTTCTGATATTACATAAATTGTACAAGGAAAGTTGCTTGCAACTCTTTCCTCAAGAAACACAGTTGTCTTTTGTAGAGAATGAGTACAAAATTAATATAAATTTTCTAATATTAACATGCCACTATTGTATAGTATTTGGAATTCAGTTTTATATGTCTGTTCATAGTAAAAAGTCATTGAGTCATTTAAATCCTCTGTGTTAAAGTTTATTTACCACAATAAGGTTTTAAATTTAGAAGGATGGCTAGATATAGAACACAGTTAGGTTTTCAGAAAAGGTACTTAAGTACCAGCACAGAGTTTTTTTTTTTTTTAATATGGGTCTCACTACACACCTTGAACTCATAGTGATCTTCCTGTGTCAGCCTCCTCTAGTGATGGAGTTATAGGTATGCACCACCATGCCTGTTTCTGAAGCCAGCACTGCATACAGTACCAGGGATTGATCTTGAGACCTTGCATTTGCCAGGTAGGTGCTTTTGCTGCTGAGATATTGCCCCAGGCCGCAGCACAGATTTTATCTGTTGCCTTTCAAAGTTATAGACAAATTAAGCAGTAGTGGTTATATAATTTTGCATCTATGAATGTATTGCACAGTAATATAAATTGGCATTATATCTCCAACCTAGTTCTTTCTTCTACTTCTTCTATAAATGATGAAACACATAGATAATGCAAGATTTCTCTAGTTGGCTAAGCTATCCTTCTCACTTACAAGGAAAGGAATTTATTTCTTAAGAAGTAAAGTAGAGAAAAAAATGTAAGTCTTAAACTTTACCACAGGAAAAGGAATTGGGTGCCTGTCATTCCCCCTCTTCCAAATCTCAGAGTGATAAGAAGGGATTTACCTTACTTCCTAGGGAAAATCATACAACTAAAAATTACAGCTGGTGCTGGTAAGCAACTCAGAATTCCATTATCTTCTCTTAACTTGATCTAAAAATGCATTTATAAATATGTAACTCACATGAGTCTATTACTGTAGTTCCTCAGAATTATTATTAAA
This sequence comes from Tympanoctomys barrerae, assembly GCA_002564285.1. Taxonomy (NCBI): domain Eukaryota; kingdom Metazoa; phylum Chordata; class Mammalia; order Rodentia; family Octodontidae; genus Tympanoctomys; species Tympanoctomys barrerae. The sequence continues at coordinate 1,571 of NDGN011462550.1, forward strand.
TAAACAGAAGACTGGATGGCTGTGTAGTTCCTATGAAACTAGACCAAAATAACGTTGGTGAAAATATTGTCTAAACAAATAATTTCTATAAAAATATGGAATATTATCAACAAAGATTATGGCTTGAAAGTATAATAATTTTAACCTTTTTAAATATGTTTATAAATTTATATGTGCTTACAACAGATAATAATTTCATGGATCATGGAGGAGTTTGTTCCAACATTCCTAATCTTCCTAATATGCAGGGATTCTATACTAGGAAAATAAAGATTGGCTTTTAAAAAATTATTAATCAAAAGTTGCTTAACAGGTATTAAAAAATGATGCCATTATATTTCAACCTAATGTATCCGCCTCTCAGTGGAGGGAGGCAGCCAGAAAATATCCATTCCTCTCCTGTGTAGGGAAAAGCTTTAGCCAAAACAATTAATATATGTGAAACACTTGAAGTAGTATAAAGATTGAATTTAATCTACAATATTGTTTAGGGTCTTGACATTATCAGAAACTCTAGAAGTTGAAAATAATGCTTTAAATCTGGTCACCAAATACTTCAAAACACTTACTGGTATTTTTTTTATGTGACTAAGATATAAAGAACTTGTCTTGTTTTTTCAAAATACAGATACAGAAGTTTCCATATTTTGCAAATATTGCTTCAAAGCAACATTTCTATAACAGCACCTTCTGATCTAATAGTACATAAACATAGATGTGTATCCACAGTGCAATACTGGCTCATCAAGGATCTACCTTGCATACTCATTACTTATTTTAAGCAAAATGATTAGTCAAACCAGAACTTTTGGTCAAGGCAATTTTTTAAAAGTAGGTAGTTTTTCTCAAATGACAAAAAACTTAGGTAGTATACCTATTTCAAATGATATCAGCAATTTTCACAAATAACAGTTTCCAGTGCTCCAACTTGGGGTTACTTCACCTTGACCCAGAAACTGGGAATGGAGCCCCTCAACATGACATTAAATTAGAGAAACACACTGAAGTTATCAGATCTTGGGGAGTCTCCCTAATTCCTTAAAGACAAAAGTCAGAATGAGTCAAACAGAATTATTTTCTTTATAAAACCTAAATGATAAAGCCCATAAAAACCACTTGGAAAAATTAGGGTGTTTCAACTTTCCTCCTAAATATATGAAATCAACTATCTTAAAAGTTACAGCTTCCCCAGATGTGGCACTCAAACATAATTTCAGAAAACAATATAACAGTCATCATGCCTCACAGTTGTGGGTATAGACAATCATCCTGTAGGATCTGACATTTTTAAGTGCAACAAAAGATCAATTTACCTTATTGCATATTGTTATCTTCAAAGCATTTGCTCAGAGCTCTAGAAATAGGCATGCAAAAGTAATCAAACAATGTAAGAACTAACTGTTCTTTTCAGTGAACTAATAGAAATTGGTAGTACAATTATCTTAGCTATCCTGTGTATATACATATCTTTTCTTCCCTTCTTATTATAAAATTCTGTATTGTTTGTGTTGTTGCTGTTTTTTCTCTTTAAAACATAAAGGGGGACTTGGCTGAGGTGCAGCTGTATTTCCTGCCACCAAAGAAGAAAAATGGACATGGGACACCTATGGGGACTTGAAGACAGGTAGAATCAGGACACTGATGGGGGTTGGTGGCCCTGAAATGCCCCTCCTCTAACCCTTGCCAGAGGTCAACAGAGCTGCTGCTGCCTCTCTTATTGCTAGCTCCTTGGTGAGCCCTAATCTGCCCTCCCACTATTGTGGGAGCCTCGCTCACCCTGCACCTCCACCCCTACCATCACTACTGAGTCTGGGTGAACACTGAGAGCTTCAAAATGTCAAAATAAAGGAACAAAAGGCAATCTCAGACCTCAGCCACCCAGAACAACTCCAGGTGACAAATTCATAGAACTTGAAAGTCACACATCTGAAATTACTGAAATGATAGCAGCTGAAGTAAAGAAACAAGTCTATCAGGCTATAGAAGAAATCATAATAAATAATCTCTCAGGTAAAAAAAGAAATGGCAAAAATCATGAAAAAAATTGCTCAGCACATCTAAAGAACACATAAATAAAAAATAGAGGGGAATAGGAAAATGATGGACACACTGAATGAACAATACAAGAAAGAACTAGAATGTATGAAGCATATTCAAACAGGTATCTATGAAATTAAGAATTTCATTGAACCCTAGCAAAACTTATTGAACAAGACTGAAGATAGACTTTTAGACCTTGAAGATAGCATTGCAGTTAGTGAACATAAAAGGAAAGATCTCTTAAAAGTAACAAGGAACCAGAAAATAACAAGGCAATACCTGCAAGATGATTCAAAGAAAAACAATATAAGATTCATAGATATCAATGAAACAGCAGGTATCAACACAATGGCACAAAAAGACTATTTGCAGAAGTAGCAGCAGAAAATTCCCAGGAGTGGGAAATGAATCGAACGTACACTTAAGTGAGGCATATAGAACTCCAGTTAGCCATAATCAAAATAAATCTATATTCAGACTTCTAATAATCATGCTCTAGGTAGGATATCAAAAGAACAGAATTAAAAGCTGATAGAGAAAGAAACAGATCACCTATAATGGAAAGCCCATCCAAATCATAGAAGATTTCTCAACACAAATCATCAAATCAAGAAAAGCTTGGAAGGGAGTATTTCATATTCTGAAAGAAAACAATTTCCATCCCAGATTAATGTATCCTGAAAACTGTCTATTAAATTTAGTGGAGAAATAAGGTACTTCCATGAAAACGAACAACTGAACAAATTCATGACCACCAAACTAATCCTACAAAGAATACTAAAAGATGTCCTAGAAAAAGACAAAAATGGCTACAACTTCCAGAACAATAACAGAAAGTAACCACCAATCAGAGCAAGCAATTAAAGGGGGGGGCAAGGTAGGAAATCTACACTAGCAAAGTAACATGACAAAGATAAGCCAATAATTATCAATGTAAACAACCTCAATTCATTCATCAAAAGACGCAGATTGGCAGAGTGGATCAAGAAGCAAAGCCTAACAATATGCTATATACAAGAAACACATTAAACTTAAAAATAAGTTCATAGATTGAAAAGTCGAAGGATGGAATACAATACTTCATGTAACAGGAACCCAGAAGATAGAAGGGATAGCTATTCTGTTTGCAGACAGTGTTAGCTTCTAACCAAGAGTGATTAAAAGAGATAATGAAGATCACTACATACTTGTTAGGGGAAAACTGCAAGAGGAAGAGATAAAAATCATAAATATACATGCTTCCAATGTAGGAGCACCAAACTATGGAAGACATATTTTACCAGACATGAAAAATCAAATGATCAACAACACAATTGTGGTGGGGACTTTAACACCCCATTGACACAAAGAGATAGAACAACTAAGCAAAAAGTCAGCACAGAATTAGCATAACTAAATCAAACTTGTAAAGAAATGGACTTAGTAGACCTTTACAGAGTGTTCCACTCAGCAACATCACAATACACATTCTTCTCTGCTGCATACAAGATGTTCTCTAAAATAGGCCACACACTAGCATATAGAACATACTTTAGAAATGCAAATGAATTAAAATTATCCCACTCATATTATCTGATAATAGTTCAATGAAAATGGAAATTATTGTAAAAGAAACACTAAAAACTCCATAAGCATGTGGAAATTAAATTACACCCTCCCGAACAATCAATAGGTCACAGATGAAATTAAAGAAGACATTAAATAATATTTACTATCAAATGAAAATGCAGACACAACTTATCTGAACCTGTGGGATGCAATGGAAGTTGTCTTAAGAAGGAAATTTATAGTGCTAAATTCTTACAACAGGAAAACAGAATGAGCTCAAATAAATAATCTTGTGATTCACATAAAGCTCCTAGAAAAATAAAAGCAAGTCAAGCCCAAAGTGAAAAGATGGCTGAAAATTACAGAGATCAAACAAGAAATAAATGCAGTTGAGATAAAGAAAAAATACAAAGAATTAATGAATCAAAGAATTGGTTCTTTAAAAGAATAAATGCAATTGATAAACTTTAAGCCAACCTTATCAAAAAAGGAAAGAAAATAATTCAAATCCATGTATTAAGGAATGAAAAGAGTAAAATCACTACAGACCTTATAGAAATTCAAAAGATCATCAATACCTATTTCGAAAATTTTATTGTCACAGGATGGAAAACACAGAAGAAATGGACACATTCTTAGACACATACAAACTACCAAAGCCAAGTCAAGAGGATATAAAAATGCTGAATAACCCAATATCAGGGAATAAAATTGAAAATGTAATAAAAAGCTTACCAACAAAGAGCCCAGGTCCTGATTGACTCACAGTTGAGTTCTATAAGAAATGTAGAGAAGATTTAGTGGCAACTCTTCCAAACTCTTCAGTGAAACTGAAAGGAAAGTAATTCTCCCAAACTCATTCCTAGAGGGAAGTATTACTTTGATACAAAAACCAGCGAATGACACAACCAAAAAAGAGAACTACGTGCCAGTTCCCCTAATGAACATAGATGCAAAAACCTACAGTCAGAAAGGATCAAAGATTTAAATATTAAAACTGAAGCACTAAGTCTTCGGGAGGAGGAAGTAGGTTGAAATCTTAAAGTCATAGGGATAGGTTAGAGAGTGCATAAACAAAAACCCAACTGAACAGGATATACTTAAAAGAATCAACAATTACAGTATGATCTTTTCAAAAAGTTTGTGCACATCAAAAGAAATCACCAACAAAGTAAAAAAGAAACTCATAAATTGGTAAAAAAAAATTATAGCCAACTGTCCCTCAGACAAAGAGCTTCTATCTAGAACATATAGAGAATTGAAAAGAATCAGGCCCCCCAAATTCAAAGACTCAATCCAAAAATGGGCATCTGAGATGAATGTGTATTTCATGCTGGAAGAAATACAAATGGCAAGTAAATATACTGAAAAAGTTCGACATTATTGGTTATTCAAGATATGCACACTAAAACAACACTGATATTCCATGTTATTCCAGAAAGAATGGCTATCATCAAGAATTCAACCAATAACAAATGCTGGAGTGGCTGTGGGGAAAAAAGAACCTTTCTCTACTGTTGGTGAGAGGGCAGACTGCTATGACCACTACAGCAATCAGTGTGGAGATTTCTCACAAAGCTAGGATTGGACGGCCTACTCAACCAAACTCTTCCCTTCTTAGGTATTTTCCAAATGAACTGAAAATGTCATACCACAGCAATGTATGTGCACCCATGTTTACATCAGCACAATTTGTCATAGGTAAATCTTGGGAACAACCAAAATGCTTATCACCTGAGGAATGGATAAAAACGGTGTACTTTTATATAATGAAGTATTACTCAGCTGCAAAAGAGCAATAAAACTCAAAGCTTTTATATGTAAATGGATGCAACTACAGACCATACTGGTAAGTGAAATAAATCAGGCTTACATGTAGAAACATTGTATTGCCTCAGTAGCATAAAAATCTGAAAGAGTAAAAATCTGAAAGGAGCAGTTAATGCTTAAAATTTTTCAATTTTTTTCTTTTTGATTCTTACATTTTTAAAACCAATTTCACATGTTTATATCTGGTAATCCAAACAACTAGTTTGAAGATGGCATTATGTAATACAACCATTGTCCAATTCCTATTATTTTGTTCAGTAAATTTCTGTATTATTTCTGCTTTCTTTTTTTTTTTCCTGTTCTGTATTCTCTTTAGAAAATAAAAGTCAAAATGAAACAAAAAGATCAACTTATTTCCAGCCTTATTTCTGGCTTACTATTATCTTAGAGGAAATACTTTTTTTCTTAGGTATGAGAACTTATTTTTGGAATAAACCAGTGTTCCATCTCCCACTGCTCAGATCCAAGCCCCAATCTCATAGTCTTCTTCATTCTTCCCAAAACTCTGAAAGGATTTCATCAGTAAAACTGAATGTAACATTATTGAGAACTTGAGAGGCATTAGGCAATTTACTGGTACCTGTCAAATTGATCTTCAGCTATTAAATCGTGCTATTACCATTTCTAAGAGAGAGAGGCAGCCCCAGCAGAAAATGATTGCTGATTAAAACTTGGCCACTTTTTGTTGTTTTGTACTGTTATAAATACTACTCTACCTTTCAGCAGAATACTATTACAAATGCTACTTCTGCTTGGCCCCATCTCTGCCAGCACCACCAACACAATTGTCAGAAGCTATTTTTGGTCCTCGTATCAGTCCAGGAAGCTTATATTTGTAATCCCATAGATAAATTATTGGAATCCCATTGAGTTAATTCCAATCTACCACTTCCTGTGCATTCCATAGTGAAGCTAAAGACACTATAGACATTATAGTTATGGGGAACCAAAGGGTACTAACTCCAGCCATGGTGATGGTTATCCAGAACAAAGACCTCCACACAGGGTCAAACCTGGGTTTTATTCAGTTATGAAAGAGGGGTGGCTTGAGGATGAATGACTGAGAATTGCAGGAAGTAGGTGAACACTGTGAGCTGGGCTAGGTAGGAGGCCTGCATTTGCCTCTGTGATATGCAGAGAAGAATATGCAGAGAGTAATCCGCATTGTACTATTGAGATAGTATCTAATATTTTGTGGTCCTGTGCTTCAGCTCTGATGTGTAATTTTTCAAGCCCCAGGAAGTCATAGCCTTTATCTGGAGGCTCAATCCTAGGCAACAATGTGAAGCACTGGTTCTTCATCCTGTCTCGACATGGCTCATATTAAAGAGCAGCAAGTGTAGGTTATCAGGGAAACATGAGTGTTGTCTCCAAAGACTACCACCAGCACCTCAGCTAGACCAATATGTATTACTTAAAGTCAACTGAAGGGTTGTGGAAAAATCCTAGCTGCTCTGTACCTATCAGTCCATGGAAACAGGGTCAGACACAGCCAAAATGGAGACAACTCTTCTTTCAAGAGAGCTGCTGAGGTGGTACTCCACAATAAACATTATTTTTATGTTCTGAATTACCTAACTTTTTTCTGCAAATTTCATCATTTTTAAATTTTTCATTTACTTTTAAATATAAAATTTTAAAATATTTTGACTTAGGTTGCATTTGTTTTCTGCATTTTTTTTTGTATATTAGGTTAATATTACCTATAATACTAGTGGTTTTTCAACTGAAGAGTGCTTTTGCTTCCAAAAAGGCATTTGGCAAGGTCTGGATATTTGTTTGTTGTTTTCTCAATTGAGGGAGCCAATGGAATTTAGTAGGCAGGGATCAGGGATGCTGCTAAATATCCTACAAGTCATAGAATAGAAGCGTCACAGAGAAGAGATTATTGGGCTAAAATATTGACTGTGCCACTCATGGAAAACCATGATTTATATTGAAGGGTGGGAAAATGAATCCAAAGATCAGCTGGTAAGCTTGTCCTTCAGAAAGGGACTCAGAGAAGAACCCAGATCTCCCAGAGGGATCTTGATGCGTATTAAACATGTGTATGTTTGTTTGATTTAATTTGTCCCTTCAGTTACAGTTGAAATCAGTTCTGCTCTCTTCACTATCCTTTCAGAAAATGAAAATAGGGCAGATTCTTGCTTACCCCAAAGTCTTACATATGCAGGAATAAGAAAGGTGACTTTGCTGAGACAGAGAAGAGTAAGAGCAAGCTTAAATAATTTGAAGCAAAAGTGAATTAAAATATAAATCTCTTGGCTCTGTGATCTATAGATTTATGATGGCGCTGAAAATGAAGCTCAAGTCCATGGCTGCTAATACTTGAGTTGAATGAAAACATGATAAAGCCAGATTCTGTCTCCACAGAAGGCATAAGAAATATAGATTCAATTTTCTTTCATTTATTTAAATATTAGTAAAAGCATTAAATAAATATTCAAAAGCAGGGCATACAGCCTTTGTAAATAGCACCAAGTGAATAGGGAAGAAGACTAATAAAAGACATAGCAAGGATTATTTCAAATATTACATAATGGCAAGAGTTTAAGTATATTAAAGGCCAAATAATAAATTAATTTTGACTGACTTTGCAAATTTTTCCATAGACTAAGCAAATAACTCAAAAAATGCTAATCTAATGTGTTGTGGCAATCTTCACTTAATCCAAACCATGAGAATTAGAGGAAAAAGACATAATTTTGTTTATTACTAACCTTACTAATACCAAACCTGAACTAAATATTTTTTCCACCTTAAGCAAATTAATTAGACAAATACTAAGTATATTTTGCTACAGTGAGAAGATTAAGTTGCTATTTATAACCACTATGAAGCAAAATATCTGCATCCAAACTCCATAAATTTGGAGGTGTCTGTAGGAACCACCAGATTAAGATTTGTTCCATTTCCTCAGAACACAGAAAACTGCTGACCCTGAGGAGTCAGAGCATCTTGAGATGGCTGTTTGGCCATGGTCGGATGGAGACAAGCCTTGTTGGTACAAGGATAAATAGCATTGCAACAATTTAATAATATGAACAATTCAGCATAATTGTCCTCAGGCCTTTTTAACCTAAAACATGCTCCTGTCTTCAACAAAGCACAACACATTTGTTTATTTCTCATAAAGCTGAGAGTTTAAGTTAATTTGGGGCTACATTTTGGTAGAAATGCTCTAACATCCACACAAATACATTCTCTGTGTCTCATGTTCTCATTTGTCTCTCTAATCAGGGTCTGTTGCCCTAAACCCAGTACATAAGTCCCCTAGCACTATATCTGTTACACAATAAGTGTTCAGTAAGTAAGTGTGAGCTGCTACTTTCCGTAAATCTAGTTTCTGGTGCAGCAGTTTTGAATCCAACATTTTGTAACTAATGAAATGAAGAAAGCAGAATTACAACATTTTCAGTCTAAATATTCCTGTTTTTGAACAGCAAAGGGGAAATACGTGTGTACAATCTATCTAACTACAAAATGGATATACTCCCCCATGATACTTATACCAACTGCAAAAGCATTCACTTTCCATTCTGTATGTCCACCAAATGTTCTTCAAGCACTTGTTTACAGAGTCAGAAAAAGAACATGTAATCTAGATAGAAACAGAAATGCGCGTAATAAAAATCAATGTCACATGCTATCTCACAGCCAGAACAGATGGAATGACAGTTTTTAGACATGTTAAAACAAGTGAAGGGAGACATGTCCTGAGTACAGAGAATTAGTTGAATTTATATGGCATCCTACAGAAAGCAAAGCTTGGTTGGAAAGAATTTGTTCTGCTGATAATGTTGGTCATGAAAAATAAATATAGGACCCATCAAAATAAAACTCCAGCATCTTATTAAAAACATAAAATTTAATTTGAAGTTACATAGTACAGAAGAAAAAGGTGTATTGAATGAAGTCACAGACTAATTAAATGCTAGGAGCTCAGCTGACATTACTGGTAAGCACACATCCAATATATGTTACATATCCAATATGTATAAATCACATGACATTATTATAGATGTGTTTCAAATACTTTAAAATCTGCAAATATATAGGGCTGTTTTGAAGTATCTTTTGGCCATTAATAGCTGTTTCCATTGTTTTGTTAGCAGGAGACATTGCCTAACACTGATTGGTCCTAATTTGTTGAGATTTGTTCTGTGAACTAGTTTTATGGTCGATCTGTGAAAAGAAGAAAAAGCTATAAAACAGTGTTGGAGCTAGCTAAAGTAGCAAGGATCACAGGAAAGCAACTCTTTTCCAAATTTGAAAACTAAATTGAAATCTGGTCAAACAAAAATTTAAAAATGAATAGATTTTGAAGGACCATACATAATAACATTAAAGAAGCAATTGGATAGGCATGTAACCAATTTTATATTTTTGGGGGGTTATACAAGGGGGAAAAATATTCAACTTGCATAATAGTGGTTCAGACTTGATAGTAAAACTGGATATGAACAAACAATAAAAATTATACCTCACTTTATATATGAACACAGCTATAAGCATAAAAAGCTATGTGACCCAAGGGCAAGAGTTTCTTAAGTAACTTGTGTAGAGTATTTTTATAAGGAGAAAAAACCATAAACACTAAAGGAAATACTCTACATTTTGCTATATTAAAAACTTGGCTATATGAAAAACACAAAACAGTTTGTCAACTATATGAAGGATATTTAAAGAATAACAAGGCAATGAAAAGAAATTGTAGAAGATTAAGAAAAAATAGGTAAACTTCAAATAATCTTAAACTTTAAGGACTAATAAATATATAATGTTCAACTTAACATCAATCACAGAAATATTATGAGAATGCCAAGGTTAAAATATCTGATAGTAAATGTTGCATAAAGATTTAAGCAAATGCAAATGTTTATACATAGCTGTCAAGAGTTGCAATGGACATAAACTCTACTGGAAGCAACCTGGTATATCTTGGGACATTGGAAATGTTCATTTGCTAAGTGGAAATGAGAAATTTGGATCACCTTAATTTTCCTTAGAGAAACAACATATATGTGCATAGGATATCTCGCACAAGTATACTACTAGGAAAAATGGAAAGATGTTTAGTTGTCTGGCTTTAGGAGTGTTACCAAAGGCTTAATTTTAAAAGAGGTGAAGAAGCTGAGTGGCACACAGAGAAGTGGAGGGGCCAAGCTTTCTCATGCAGTTGGTTCAGAGGAGCGTATTCCAAAGTCTAAGCCCTGAGTCCATGTAGGAAGTTTCTTTCATATGGTTCTCATGTACGGTGGTTTGTGAAAGTGGAACCTTGCAACCATTAGAACAACCTAAAAAACAGTATCAAGCCAGGTAGAGCTTATCTCATTAGTGTATTCTTTTTATAGAAGCAGAAGAACACAGCAGACTATTGACATATTTGGGTTTTGAGACATTTTAAACACAAATGTTCTTTTATAGGAGCACTATTTTTTGTTGTTATTGTTGGTTTATTTTGTTTTGTTCCCAAAACTTTATTATACTGAGAAATAATCATTCTGGACCTAATTTATTGGAAAAAATTTAAAATCATAAATAGATGAAGAATTTTATTGAATTATTCTACATTTATTGAAATAATGACTTTTTCATTTAGTCTATTAATATGTATCCAAACAGTTGCTAAGTAACTGATATTCAAATTACATAAGGGAGTTGCCAAATCAAAAGCAAAAAATGAACCAAAAGTTGATTAAAATGGACACAGATACTGAACACAAATTTTTTCAAAGACACCATAGTTTTATAAAAACATGCTCCATATCATTAATCATCAAGTCAATATGAATTTAAACTATGGTAAGATATTATTTCATACCTGTTAGGCTGGCAATCACCAAGAAAGAGAAGAGATACGAAATGAGGAGGGCATGAGAGTGAGAGGAGCTCTTCTTGTCCTTGGTCGGTGGGATTGCACATCGGTGCAGTGATTTTGGAAGAGTATGGAGATTCTTTAAAAAATTAAAGATAGAACTACAATCTGTCCTAGAAATCACATTTTTTATGTATAAATCCAAAAGAAATGATGAGACATATTGTACCTCCACTTTCATGATAGCATGATTCACAATACCCACGGTTGAAAACAGCCTGTCCATTGATGGACCAATATTACCAAGCCATAAAGTGAAAAGTCTTCCATTTGCAACATGTATTAACACAGAAAACAATAGCCTAAATCCAACAATACAAACGCAGAAAGGCCTGTATTATCTCACTTACATGCTGAATCTAAAAATGTTGCTGTCAGAGAATCAATAATCAACATGGTGGTCTCAAGGAAGAAATGGGGAAAATGTGTCACAGGATACAATCTTCCACTTGTAAGGTGAATAAATTTGGGGGCATATTATGCATGGGCACTGACAAGTGCATTTATTAATTATATGTGATAATCATTACACAAGGTATTTGTGTATTACATGTTGTAAGTATTGAATAAATATATCTATGAGTTAAACATTAAAAAATTAAAAAGGGAAATCATCAAGTCGATTCAAAGAGTTGTTCAATCATTCCCTTGCATGAAAGCAGAGATTCAGAAAAATAAAAACATATAAATAATGTGATAAAATAGTATTATATTAAAATACTTCTTAAAATTTTAATACATGCACTAGGAATAAATAAGTAGTCATTAGATAAGCACTACTATTCTAGTATTTTAAAGACATGGAAACTGGGCCTTTAAGAGTTAAATATCTGGGCCAAAGTTAATGTAATAAGAAAATTTAAGTTTTTCTATTAGAAAAACCCAACTACCAGGTTCTTAGTACTGCATTCTTTTTACTTTTATAAGATTAAATTAGACAATTGATCTCTGACAAGTACCCGAGATGTAATAGAATGTTAGATAACATTGTAAAAAAAAAGTCTTCCTACTACATCCTTTGAAGAAATCACTCTTCCCTGTCCTGTGCTTTAGCAAGCTTTTGCACCTCCACTGAAACATTAAAAATAACTTACCACTTTCTTTGCAGTCAACTGATCGATAAGCTTTTTATAATGAAAGGTTTTTATGCACTCACATTTTCTGAAAAAGTGAAAATAAGCAATCAATCATTTTCTGTAGAAGACCATTGTCAATTTTCATTTATTTTTTCCTTAGAGTAGAAGGAACATACTTTTTATAGAAAGGCATTTCATGAAGAACTAGAACATATGAGATTCATGTTTTTAAATAATTCTTTGCACAGTGAGTTGAATTAGCCCATGACTAATTCTAATCTCTGAATGCAAAAGAGTAGCTGATCTTTCAACTCTCTTGAGAATTGTTGCACATTCTTTTGCAGAAATTCAGAACAATAATTAAAAGACCAAGAGTGTTATTAAATCATCAATTTTCCTCAAGGGAATGAAAAGGGGGATTAGAAAATGTCAAGAAATAATTTTCAGAAAATCTCCAAATTCACAGACTGACATTTCTTCATGGAGAAGACTTAGAAGCGATGCTGGAAATACCTACTTTGATAATTCAGATACTGTCACTTTGTCTCTTAGGTGGCACTTAATCAGACGCTCATAAAAATGAACAATGTGAAAATGCCTTGAGAACATGTGATTATGGTGCGATACATCTTTCAATTCATACTGACATTCTGAGTTTCTTAAAAGATATCGCAACAGTCATTCAAATAGTAGGAATGAAAAATAAATGGATTATGAAGAGCAAAAGTGAGGAGAGAAAAATAAGCTCTTCCTGTCCATCCAGAGTGCTTACCTGTCATTTCAGTTCATCAGAATTTTGTGTCTACCAGAAGAGTCTGTACTGTGGCTTTAGAGCACGTCCAACAATAACCCTGCACCTTTTACATCCTTCCTGGCTCTGTCACCATTTCTTTTTGCTGTAATTTACTATTTGTAGTGCAAGGGTTAGAGCAACATGAAGAATGCATTTTTCACAGCTACTCTCATAAAACCTTCACCAAGTCAATATTGCAAAGCAACAATGACCCTGGAAGCTTCCAGGATATGCCCGGCCAGTAGGTGTAGCCAGAATGAGATCTTGAAAGAACCCTATACAGGGAAAGGAAAAGACAGTGGGTTATTTGTCATAGTCAATTAAATAAGTAAGATTAAGTCTTATCATCTAGGAATAGTGCTTTTTACAATTCCCCTTAAGATTTTTTCTAATTGACACTTGTAACTTTAGAGTTCAAGAGATTTTAAAAAAGAGTTGATATAGCCTGCTGCTTCATGCATCACTGGAAATAACATTTTAAGCATTCTCAATTAGGTATGATTTTCCCTTCTGTATCTTGTCTTGACATTCAAAACTATTTTAAGTATATTATTTCAACATAATTGCAGACTCACATAAAGTTGTAATAAATACTACAGAGAGATCTGTATCTTTCACCTGAATGGTTTTCCTCAAGGGTAACATCGTCCAAAATGGTGGATACAATATTCCAACCAAGATATTGACAGTTCTTGTTTCGCCCCTGGATCCAAGTCTCACCTCCTCTGCCAACAACTAGTTGATTTTTGTTTTCTATATCTGGAATCACACAGTATGTAATCTTGAGAGAGTGCATTTTCCCCCTCACTATAATTTTCTGGAGGTTTTATTTTAAATGTCTATTAATATTTTGTTCTTTTTGAATGCTGAACTTTATTGCATGGTTGGCATATACCACAATTTACATAGTGGTTGACATATTTGTAGAATCTAGATTGTTTCCAACTTTTTGCTTTTGCTAATAAATTGAAAAATCATTCCTATAGGTTTTTTTATAAAATAAATTTTAATTTCTTAGTATTTTCATTATTAGGTCGTATGATGGTCTCACTTTGAAGTATCTACAAAGATCATCCATTAAGCTCAATATTTCTGTATTCATTCATAAAAAAGGATAAATTTGAGTCATTTATAGGAAAATATATGTATCTTGAGATCATAATGTTAAATGAATTGAATTAGACACAGATGGCTAAGCATTGCATAGTTCTTTTACATGAGGAACCCCAAATGTAAATAATTTAAACAAACAAAATAGAGATGATAGGAAATGGTGACTTTGTGAAGGAAAAAAGGGTAGCTTGAAAAAAGTGGGGACATCCAGGGAAGGAGGTAGAGGAGAAGTGAGATGGGTATGCCTATGTACTAATTTACCAAAATGATTACAATGATGTACTATAAGCATATACTTTAGAAAACTAGAAATATATTTAACAAGGTGGCTGTAACTTTTATTTTCCCACCAGCACAACTTCATTATTGTTTCTCCTCATCCACATCAGGACTGAGAGTTTTCAATACTGTTTAATGATTCAATACTGTTTAGTGATACAAGTATGTACTTTCATTGTGGTTTGAATTAATTTCTAGTTGATGAGGTTGAACATGTTTTCAAGGGTTTATGTGATATGTATTATTTTTCTTCTGTGAAATGTTTCTTCACCACTTTTGCCATTTTTAATTTTATTGTTTGTTTTCTGAAATTTAAGAATGTCTTATATATTCTTTTATTTTTAATCATGTATTTATTTATTTATTTGGTACAGGGTCTTGCTATGCAGCTCAGACTCATAGTGATCCTCCTCTTTCATAACTTTTATCAAATATGTGGTTGGAAAATATTTTATCTCATCCTGCAGTTTGTTTTTTAATTCTCTAAATTAGGTCTTTTGCTCAGGATTTTTAAAAATATTTTGTTAAATTCCAATTTAATAATTTGTTTTGCTTTCATGGATTGTGCTTTTTGTATTAAGTCTAACAACTGCTAATTCCTAGATTCTAATACTTTTCTTCAAAATATTTCATAAAATTTGTATAATTTTATATTTTACTTTTAAGTTTATGATACATTTTGAGTTAATTAACATAAGATGTGAGATATAAATTGGAGTGCTTTTTTTCATTTCTTTGTTTTTCTTTGCCTACTGATGTCTACTTTCTCCAGCTATATTCATTGAAAACTCCATCTTTACTACACTGAATTGCTTTTGTCCCTCTGTCAGATATTATTTATGCATATTTATATGGAGCTATTTCTAGGTTCTCTATTTGGCATCATGTACATATGCGTCTATTCTTCCCCCAAATCATGCTGTGTTGATTGATCTAATTACATAGTTTTAAAGTTGAGTAGAATATTCACCTCTGGCTCTGTCTTGATATTCAAAAATCTACATGTAAAGTCTACTTTCAACTTATTGGAGAGCTTTTATTGACTGTATAGAACAATATAGTTAACTGTTTAAGTATCTATGATGTTCATAGAATACTGCATAGGAAACAGTAGTATATTGGAACAACTAGCACTTGAATGTGTTGTAATAATCTCTGTATTTTATGTAAGTTATTCCAGGAAACAACATTTCAATAATTCCAGAACTTACCAGTTAAAAATACTCTTTCTTGGTCCAGAAAGATAGCTCAGTGGACTAAGCACCTGCTTAGACAACTGTAGGGACCAGAGTTCCAACCCCAGCACCACATGCTGCACCAGCACCACCCCCAAGATCACTGAGCCAGCCACTGAGACTGGGCATGGTGGCCCACAACTGGGATTCTTTAGAATTGTCCTAGATCTGCCTTTGAGGAAAATGAGTAAGTAAACATAAATAGCACTAGTCTTTAGAAATATATGATCTAGTAAAGTGGATTTAATCTAAAGTATAAATTATTGGATGCATGAACTCTCACACGTAATCCTTATTGTAGTTACAATCCTGAGAGTACTTTAAGGTCTATGTTTGATAACAGATTTTCACCCTGTTCAAAGTATAAAATGACCAATGGCTCAGTTTCTCTTGAAAGATGAGGGCCTCCCTGAAAAGCCTATCCAATCATCTAGAGGTAGGACCCATCACTCCCACTTTCCCAGTCCTGACTAAAAATACTTCTCCATTGATATGAAGAAAAAATCCAAAACAATAATAACAATTACCCACAGGAACCACAAGGAAAGATTTGTGGATGTGATGAATATGGTTATTCCCTGAATTATGATTATGGCACCACAAGAACACATATGCCTAAATCCACCAAATTTTATACATTCTATGAATATTTTTGTGGACCCATTATAACTCAATAAGTATGAAAAAATTTAAGAAATAATATAACCTAGGTCATATTCTATTGTAGTTGATGAGAAAATGGATGGATTTTCTTAAACATTTTGTTGTAATCAACTGGATTCACTTTATCCTGTAAGTGTGTTGAATTTTAAACTAGAAATGAGTATCTGATTCTGTTTTACATTTGAGTTACTTGAACCTGTATATTATTTTCTCCTGATTATTTCAGAGGTTGTGAATAAATATAAAAGTGAGCAAATATCAAATTGCACTCCTGAAGTATCCCTTCTACTTTGAAACACCACCACATATCTCCTCACCAAGAGTTACTCTCTTAAAATCAGGGATTTCACAACCAATCCATTCCATTAATTTATTCGGATTCCACAAGTATCAAGAAAAATTAAAAGATTCAAAATTAAATTAAACTTTCTAGATATTTTAACATTTATCAAGATGCAGCACAATGATGTTGCTATTCTTATCTTTAATACACAGGCTGAAATATAACAATTAGAAATAACTATTAATATATTAATCAATAGGCAATGTATCAATAGGCAATAGACATAAAAGGGGATTTACATATTCAAGCTATGTTATGGAATGCAACTGGAGAGGTTTCATATAAATGTATTTTCTCTGATTCCTTTATTTGGCTGCTTCATTCTTATCTTTATGATAATATTACTTTGCTCTCATTTAAAACAGCTTGTTATAAATGTCTTCTGAGAGCTCTTGCATATTTTTTGTTACTACTTCCATTATATGTTTACTTCCGTCTCCTTAATCCTGCTGAAAATTTCTGTGATCTGTTTTGTAACCTCTTCTGCTATGCTTTCAAGTATTTTAGGTGTATGGTTTATACTCTTGTGCTCCCTGGCTCCCCCTGGTTTGGCTTTCGGGAAGCATTTTGTTGTCTTTTCTTTCCATGCTTCTGTTGTTTTTGCTCACTTGTTTGTTTTGTTTTGTGCTGAGGCTGTGGATACTTATTCTAAAGACTTTATTGGTAGTATAAAAATCTCTGTAGTTGCTTTTTCAGTGATGTACTTTGGGTGTAGCTAGTTGTAATCCTTTGCCATAGAACCAAGGTTAAACCACCTCGGAGATTCAGGGAAAAGTGGATGCAGTGTAATGAGTCCAGCACCCAAGTTCTCTGGGAACGCACACCAGTATCACTCGTATCACAAAGGCAATCTGAGAGTTGGCTTATAGAGAATTAGTCACAATTATGTAACTCTGTTAATATCAAGTCAAACAGCTACAGTAGTAGTGTGTGTGAGACATACCAGAAGAATCAACTTCTGGTTTGCTTTATCCTATAGATGTGTTAAAAATAACTCTACTAATATATTAGTAGATGTAATATGTTAAAAATAACTCTATTAATATATTAATCAATAGGCAATGTATAAAGATATAAAAGGGGATTTAAATATTCTTATCTTTATGATGATATTACTTTGCTAGTTACTTACCAGTTACAAATCACCCTTATTCCTAGAGAAGAAACCATCAATGTTGATATAAACATTAAGATTCCTTAGGTATTGATTTAGAACTAATATGATCTAAATATGACAACGTTATCTCTGCTAATGGTAGAAAACAATTTAATAATGATTTTACAGAGTTAACTATCAAAAGATTAACAAAGCTCTATAATCATAACATCATATATTTCGGGTTTGAGAACATGGGCATGCCAACAGAAAACTTTAAAATCTTACACTCTATGACATGAGAAGGAAAGAGAAGTGGTACCGAGATCTTGGAGGGGAGTGGGAGGATGTCTACAGAATTGAGTAAAAGTAGGGCAAAAACTGGCAAGAAATAGAAGATAAAAGAAAAAAGGGAGAAACAAAGAGAATGGTTATATAGCAAGCAAAAATAAGAGAAATAATTAAAGGGAGAAAAGGAAAAAATAAATAGAAAAAAGAGAAATTAGACACAAGACCAAATGACAAAGGAAGACTATTTTAACTACCAAAAAAATAATAATAATTAACAATAATAATAACAAACAAAGAAACAAGAAAACAATAAAATTTCTCTTTGATTTCAGGCCTTTGGTTATCCTCTACACCTGTAGTTCTGTGGCTTTACCCAATTTAAAGAGCGAGAGTTCTCTCACTGGTAGACAAAGGAGAAGTTAGAGCCCAGATCTATGATAAGTAATCACCAACAGGCTGGTAGTGGTTTAGAGCAGGTGCCTGTTCTGGGACTTCAAAATCTATGAAAATTCAGCCTGATCCTGGCCTCTTTGCACAGGGCTAGGGCCTGCATCATTTGCTTACAACACTCTGGGTGTCTCTTACTGCTTTGACCATGGCTTCCTAACCCTCAAAGTCTTTCATTGTTATCCCTCACCATAGAAATTGCAAAACAGGAGCTCTTAGATGAAGCTGACTGGAAGCCATGCTGAGTCCCGGATTCAATTGGCCCCTCCCTAAAAATAAAAAGGTATGTTTTGTAAACTTCATGAAATACATAAAGCAAAATCTATGAGACAAAGAATAATAAACAAGAAATCAAAACACACTACTAAAGTAATTCACTTATCTACTGAAGAAAATAATAAGAGAAGGAGAATAAAGAAAAAAACAATAAAACTACAGGACAAGTGACATAAAGCCTGCAGAAAGAACTTAGCCATCAATAATTACCTTGAATCTAAATGGGTTAAATGTCCAGTTACAAAACATCAAGTGACATAAAAGCACAAACACTTCCACTGACAATGGAGAAGTGGCCTTTTTTCCTCAGACACTCTCCAGCATTTGTTATTAGATGACTTCTTGACAATAACCATTCTTTCTGGGGTGATATGGAATCTCAGTGTTTTAATTTGCATCTCTCAAAAGACCAGTGATGTTGTACATTTCTTCTTATGTTTATTAGCTGTTTCTATTTCTTCATCTGAAAAGTGTGTATTCAGCTCACATACTCATTTTTAGATTAAACATTTATGTTTGGGAGGTCTGATATTTTGAGTTCTTTATACTTTCTCAATAGTAATAATTTGAGGAAGAGCTAGCAAATATTTTTTCCCCACATTGTGGGTTGTCTCTTCAAGCTGTTGGTGATTTGGAAATCAGTGTGGAGATTCCTCAAAAATTAGGATTGGAGGTCCCATTTGACCCAGATATTCTTCTTCTAGTTATCTTCCAAGAATAATTAGTGTCCTGCTATAGTAATATATATATATATATATATATATATATATGTATATATATATATTCAAGTTTATGTCAGCACAATTTGTAATAGCTAGATCTTGGAAACAAACCAAATGCTCATCACCTGAGGGAATGGATAAAATGATGTGTTATTTTTATACAATGGAACGCTGTTCAACAATAAAGAAGGATAACCTGGAGACTTTGACAGGTAAATGTATGTAAGCTAGAGACCATATACATAAGTGCAATAAATCAGAAGCACACATACAAACATCGTATTGTCAGGTCAGGCAAGATAGCTCAGTAGACCAAGCACTACTTAGGCAAATGCAGGGACCAGGGTTCAATCCCTGGCAACACATGCCATGCCTGCCCTGCCCCTGGGCATGCTGAGCTAGCCACCAATTTCAGGTGTGGTGGCACATGCCTGTAATCCCAGCACTGGGGAGACTGAAAACTGGAGGATCATTATGAGTCTGGGCTGCATAGTGAGCCCTGTACCAAATACATTTAAAAAAACAAAAACATATTGTCTCCCTAGTGTCAGAAGATGAAAGAGTAAATTGGACCCAAAATGTACAATAGATATTGTAAAATGGGAAGAAACTTCAAAAGGAAAGAGAAACTTGGATAGGAGAAATAAGGAAGGAAAAAGCACATATATTATATATGTATTATATAATATATATTTTACATATAAAATTATACATATATATTAGTTAAGTTTTACCACTAGCTTCTTTCAATTCACTGAAAAGAAAGGCTTGTGACAATATTGCTTGGACAAATAAATGTCTATCTCTTATACTCTGAGTAACTAATTTAAAGATAACAAACAACTGTTACCCTATTTTCTTTTCTTTTTTTTTTCAGGATTGGGAAGGAGATGTTACCCTATTTTCTTATTTTGAAATTTTTTCTATGTAAAATTTAAAAGACCTATATATTGTTTATAAGAAACTCAGTTTACCTCCAAGGAAGCAAATAGACAAAAGTCTAGGAATGGAGTGAGATGCTGCATACATCAATAAGTGCAAGTCAAAAGAAAGCGGTAGAATTGTGTAGGATAAAAAAAAGTATAACATTGTGTAGAATAAAATTTAGATCAGAAGCAATAAAAAGAAAATAGGTCATTACATAGTAACAAAAAGATCAATTCTGTAAAGGAAAATAGCATCCAATTTTGGAGCACCCAAATAGATAAAGTGTTAATAGACCTAAAGGGAGAGTGTTATTCCAATATAATAGCAGTTTGGAAATTCAGCACTTCAATTTCAGCAGTGAACATATGATTCAGACAGAAAATCAACAAACATCTTTATTAAATGCACCTTAGGACAAATAAATCTAAGAAACATGTATGAACTATTGAATGCAACAGCTGCTGAATACATTTCCCTTAATGGCACATGAAACATTCTCCTGGATAGATCATATTATAGGCCACCAAACAAGCCTAAATAAATTTAATAATACTGAAATAATATTGAGTCTCTTTTCTAACCACAATGCAACAACTAAAAATCTTTGGAAGCTATACAGATAAGGCAAAATTAAATGAGTTATAATTTGAACCATGTCATGGCAGAAACCTAGAAAAACTTTTTTTTAATTATTGAAAAAAATGAAAATACAGTATACCAAAAGCTATGACATAGAATAAAAGCAGTACTAAGAGAACAATTTATAACAAGCAATGTCACATGAAAAAGGTAGAAAGACAGACAGACAGAGACAGAGAGAGACAGAGAGACAGAGAGAGACAGAGAGACAGAGACAGAGAATCAGGGAGATATAGAGAGACAGAGATAGGAACAGGGAAAAGACAAGTACAACCATAGATGAAATAGAAACATTAATTTTGACACAACACAAGTGCAAAAGCTCATTAGAGAGTTGGACAACTACATGCCAACACATTTGATAGTCTAGAGCGAATAGGCTCATTACTAGACAGATGCACCTTACAAAGTCTGAATCATAAGGATACAGAAAAGTAGTACAGACTAATAACGTTCAAGAGAATGAATCAGTAGTATGATGTCTCCAAGAAAAGCTCAGGAACAGATTGCATCATTGTTAATTCTAACAATCATTTTAAAAATAAATAATACCAAGCCTCCTTAAATTATTCCAAAAAATAGAAAAAGATGGGGTTCTCTCAAACACACAAGACAAGCATCACCCTGCCAACAAACCTAACCTATATGACACAACAAATAAAGAAAACTACAGGATATTATTCTTTATCCTAGCACACAAATTCCAGCAATGCACTTAAAACATTATTCACCATAATCAAATGGGACTCAGTCTGTGATAAAAGATAATTCAATACATGTAAATTGATAAATACATTACACCATATCAATAAAGGGCAAAAAAATCTGTATGTTATTTTTATTGGCATAGAAAATGCATGAAATAAAATTTAATATCCCTTCCTGATAAAAAGTATTGGGGCTGGGGAGATAGCTCAGTAGAATAAGTGCTTTCCTGGCAAGCACAAGGGCCTGAG
>NDGN011462555.1:0-18482 GCA_002564285.1 Tympanoctomys barrerae
GGATGGCTGGAGGCTTGCGGGGATCGAACTACAGCAACATGAGGCTGGCAGCTTTGTTTAAGCGGTCACTTAAAGAGGTGAGCTAGGGCCAGGCCCCCAAAATTTATTTTATTGAGCGTTATATTCTTCATCTCTACAACAGAATTTCAGTATTCCTATCTCAGGCAGCTGAGAGGGCTCCCTCTCACTGTGTCTGGCCCATAAAACACTCTGTAAAACAACAACACTCCTCTCTTCATACCCCTAACCTTCTTAATCCAAAAGAACAATATCCTTGGAACTTACCAGACAACTATGAAATACAATTTCATAAACAATCTGTAAAATTTTGTGAATTTCTTAGAAATAATAATAAAAAAATACCTGGGCTTGCATTTCAATGTGGTAGACATATATGGCATCAAAAAAATATAAACTGTATTTACTTTATTAATATTTGGCTATTCCAACTACTTAAGTCAGCTGGAAACCTAAAAGACGCTCTTCTCTTAGCTCATAAGGCATGATATTCTAAACTAGAGACTATAAAACCACAAAAGATTGCTTAAGTACTAGTTTATATGATTTCTTCACAGGTAGCAGATTTGGAGATTCTCTACACTCTTGTATAATGGGACAAACTATCCACCTTTTTTGTAGTTCTAAATAATTGTTTGCTTAATTATAAGACAAAATTCAGGAGCAATTACTAACATCTTTAATTTTACACCTGATTATATACAAAGACTACCAGAAAACTATACACACATATACAAATTATTCAATGTAGTTTTACCTACAAAAACACAAAATAAACAACCACCTTAACATTGTACTATATTAGAATTATATACAAATAAGTAAAGACACTAATTTAATGGAGTATCATATTTAAGATGAGCAAAGTACATACTATAAGAAATAAGATATTCAAATTACATACTGTTTGACTTTCATTTTAAAAATTAGTAATATAGGCACTTGGGAGACAGCTCAGCAGTGCAAGTACTTGCCTGACCAGCACAAGGACCTGGGTTTGATCCCTGGGTGCGCCATGCTGGCCCTGAAACCAGGTGTGGTAGTGCACACCTGTAATCCCAGCACTGGGGAAGCTTAAACAGGAGAATCACTATGAGTCCACATAGCAAGACCCTATACCAAACAAATAAGTGAAAAAAAAAAAAAGGTAGAAGTTAATAATATATGTGGAAAAGGTTTCCAACAAGTTAATTTCATTAGTATACCAAGTAATGTAACATTTTCCTTCCCTGAAACTCCTTCCCTATGTTGTATCCTACTTTTCCACACGCATGTGTGACCTGTACTAGCAGGTGAGGTTCCAACCACGTACAGTCATTTACTCTGCTCGTGACCCAGTCACACTACATTGATCCCATCACCGGACAGTACCTCACAGCACTGGGGAAAGACAAGCGTTCCCACTACAATACCTCAAATGTGGTCAGCCCCCCGCAAGGAGAGGAACTACTGAGCACTCACCTGACATCTGTGGTGGCTGCCAGAGCCATCACCTTCTCCTTTCTTCCCTGAACGACAGCATCTTGTCTGTCAGGTTCTGCACCAGCTGTTGGCTTGCAATCACAGAGGTACGCACATTTATAAATTAAAGGAAAGAACAATATTCCCATACAACTACACACTGATGAGATCCTTTCCAAAGCTCATTTTGTACCAAAGATTTTTAAAATGTGAAATCAATGGTCATATCATTCTGGAGCAATTATGTGGAGGTGACATAAGCAAGAGAAACTCTTTCTGGAGCAATTATGTGGAGGTGACATATGCAAGAGAAACTCTTAACAGCTCAGAAAAGAGTGGCCCAAAGTCCACCTGGAACAGATGTTTGCAGGCAATAAACATGAAAAGAAGTTCGCAGATGAGGGAGATGCCCAGAATAGTTCCAATGGAGAGGGCAGGCTGCACAGGCTCTGATACTAGAGTTCCATCAGGGAAGTGCAGAACCACTTCAGCCAAGACACAAGAGGACTGGGCATGTGATGAGAGCCTAACCACGCTTGTACAAAGGCAGACAAGTTCCAAGCATGCATGAAAACATTCATCAGGCCATGCTTGGATCACAGGTGACCAATGATTTAGTAATTTTAAGGAGTTCCGTGATTAGCTCCTAAGGATACAGCTGTAGTGGAAAAGATTAGTCTGAGACAACCTAGAAATCTTTCTCAACAAGTGTTTTTTAAGTGTATAAAATAAAATTTAAAGGAAACTAACAAGAATAAGCAACAGTTCTCTCCTGAAAGACCAGAGTAAAGCCTGTGCGAGGACCACCTCCTCAGATCCAAAGGCTGGTGGGGCTCCCGATAGGTGGATTAAGGACCATTTTCAGTTAGAAATGATACATTTGGCACTACTGACAGCCTTACTTTTATCTCTGTGGCCCCAGCACCTACTGTTTGTATAGAGGATGAACCACATAAATACTTCTGAACAAAAGAAGTAGAAGGAATATAGATACAGTAGTGAATTCAATACATAATAGGTTTGGTTAAGTTATACCTTTGTTTTTTACTGTAATTGTTTTTGCTTTTATACGCCTTGGGATTCCTAAAGACAATGTATTATAGTATTTTGACCTAATCTACAAGTCTTGCTAAGATTCAGAAAATTATCACATAGCCAGTTATATCGTCCTATATTAACAAATTCTTAGAGCCTGCATTTATTTCTCAAAATCCAATTGGATAATCAGTTAAAATGCTTGGATCCCCTTCATTCATTATTAACACTTATGATATCAAGTACTGAAAATCTCAAAGAAATGATCACTGGTAATATGCTAAAAAAAAAAAAGTGTTGTTCAGTAAGTCTTTAGGGAAGCTTTTATAATAAATGAGTGAAAACTATCTTTAATTAGCTTCTCAATTGTTTAGTTACAAACAAGTTTTCTCAATCTCCTGGCAACATTTAAAAATGATTCATTTGCATAAGTATTTTCAATATTTCTTGTCCTTCTCAGCTATTATCTTTTTGTTTTGTTTTGTTTTTGTATTTTAGTACAGGGTCTACAGGGTCTCATTAAGTAGATCAGACTCATAGTGATCTGCCTGTATTCAGCCTCCCAAACCCTGGGATTACAGGCGTGCACCACCACACCCAGTCTCAGTCTCCATCTCAGCACACACCTGGGGCAGGGCCGGCATGGCACGCTGGGGATTGACCCCAGTCACTGCCCTCTGCCTAAGCAGGTGCTTTAGTTTGCTGAGCTATCTGGCCAGCCCTCTTCTCAGCTATTATCACTGTACTGTACTTACACTTACAGTAAGATTCAGTCCACCTTCATCTAAGTAACTGCAAGCCAATTGAAAGAATCCCATCACTGCAGACGGTAAGTATTTTGAAAGTGGCCTACCCTATGTTGGTTGTTATGGAGGATGTAACAGAAGCCAAAGACCACAATTTGTCCCTGTGACTGTAACCAAACACCTCCAGTATTCTACTTATCATTGTGTTGGCACAAACATGCCCTCCTAGACATGTGCTACATTCTCTTACAATGCCACTCCAGAAACTTTGTGAGTCTATACCATCCCACAACGTATACACGCCCACCACCAGCCCATTACATGGCTGTCCCTGTCTTTTCCCCTCTCAGGATCTCTCGCATCTGTATTTCTTCCCCTTGCTACCCATATCTCAGCTCAAGGACCCAGCATACAGCCTTCGGTGGCAGTTCCTTCACGCTGTCCTCCCAGTTTGTCACTCTCCGCTGCCACCTTTATCCCATGACTTCTTCCCTCATATATACTAAAATCCTGTCTGGAAACCAAAGTCCTACATTATTCAACTCCTACACATGCACAGAATTTTTAAACTTGTCCTTGTCCTATAAAACAATAGTGTAAGCACTATTTATATAACATTTACATTACATTTGGAACTATAATCTAGAAGTATTTTAGTATATGGGGGAAAAACTTTTTGTGCAAATCATGTACAAATACCATATAAAGGACTTGAATATACTCAGATTTTCTATGGGGAGTGGTCCTGGAACCAGTTCCCTTTAGGAAACCAAGGGATAACTATATGAACATCCTCCCCAGAAGCTCCCCAAAGCCAAGAGCAATTCCTTCCACAAAATAAATTATCACAATGTAGGGCAACCGTGTACAACTCCCCAGATTGGCCAGATTGTATGCTTCTGCACAATGACTGTGTATTATACTTTTCAGTACCCATCTGTCCACCTCTGTGCACTGCAGTCAGAGAAATGCCCCATAACTATATGACTCTGTGACTCAGCTCATCATGAACATAAAATCCGGTTGTACCTCTCTCAAAGGGCTTTTGTGTACAGCAAATAAGATAATAAAATTTTTCTTTGCAAAACACTCTACAAATTGAATTGGTAGGATAACGTAATTAGGGAAGCAAATGTTAGTTCACATAGGACTAAGAAGAAACAAATGATATCCAGCCCTAAGAGTATTATAACACCAGAGGAATTCCAAAGCAGGAAGACCACTGAAGGTTGTGTGGGATTACAGGTTTTCTTCCTGGAAAAGACTATTTGAAGCAAACTCCCATTCAGGAGCAGCTAAGGCAAAGAAAAGCTATCAAGTCACCCCAGGCTTGCTGAAAAAACACCCTAATCTCTTTAGTAAATCATCAAGAATCTACACATGGCGGTCAGATAACAGAAATCTAAACATTTCTGGGTGGTCTCTTTACATAGGCACCACCATTTGTCAGCCCAACATGGGGGAAAAGACACAATGTTCCTTCAGCAGGGAAAACAAATACTTTGCTAAACTTTAACTTACTATGCATTCATCTTTCTACAGGATTTACTTATGCTTGGCTATGGCCTCTACCAAAGACCCTAACTGTGCCCATGTGGCTCACTTCTCACCTATGGACTCAGATCCCCAGGACAAGTGCCAAATCACCATCAGAGTCAACCTGTAGCCCTTCACCTCTTGTACTTTGGTGTCAACATTTAATTTATATATACAGAGGACAAAAAGAATTAACTTCAGAGGGTCTTCGTATTTTAATAGCTAAGTTATCCCAGAAGTCATATGTAGAAAAGGTTTATAAGCAGCAAATATCCTACTATTGCCTCCTATCAGTTGTGTACCTGGTGACAAGTAGGTACACAACTTGTATATGCCTACTTGTATATATGCCCTATATACAAATATTTCTAGACTACTGGACATTTCATTATGATCTACAGATGTCCAACATAAAAGAAGCTGGGGGAAAAAAACTTCTATGGACTAGTAAACTCACTGTACTTACCTTAAAAACTGAATGAAACAGGGTCCCATTAGAGAATTTAAGTAAGAAAATGTCATACATTCTCCTAGACTTGTAGGTAGTCCCACGCTAACAGGGATGAAAGGTAAGTACCATACATCACTCGCATCTGCCATGGAAAACCTAACAGAACAGTACATTTCCTACAAATTCTAATTTGACCACAAAGGACAATCATAGGAGTTTCCTTAGGTCCTAGGATCTGTTTTTATTATAGTATCAACCTATGAAACACAAACACAGCTTTCTAGTTTGGCATTCTAATTTAAGCAAAATCTTGTTTTGTTTTGTTTTAACTTGCTGTTTTTAACCTAACCCAAACCTTCAAGCACTGAAGTTTTTAGTGCAGAAAAGATATGCAGTCTGTGATGACTGCTTAGAATATAAGCTAATATATATAGCAAGAGAGGTGCTTTATTTACAGAAAAAAGGTAAAGCTTTCCTGGGATAACGAGGGCTC
Organism: Tympanoctomys barrerae; assembly: GCA_002564285.1. Lineage (NCBI taxonomy): Eukaryota > Metazoa > Chordata > Mammalia > Rodentia > Octodontidae > Tympanoctomys > Tympanoctomys barrerae. The sequence continues at coordinate 5,741 of NDGN011462555.1, forward strand.
TCAAACAGCATCTTTTGCCTGCTTAAGCAATACCAATGGTTCATTTATACTTCAAAACTTGGTTAATGTGATAAAATAAAACTAGAGGACCATTAAATCAAGATAATTTTTCCAGTGTGACTGTAAATAAAAGGTGATTTAAAAAAACACATCTTAACAGAAGTGTTCCAAATTCAGTCCCCGGGCTCCATCTAGATTAACTTGACTTTGCAAGACAAACATGGGGATGGGAGACATGGAAGTATAGTATTACGATTGTAGTTGTTAAAATGCTAGCCAAAACAGTAAGTTCTCTTTCCTTATATATCATATTTTACAAACTGCTTCAAAATAGTACTATGTATTTTTTATTTAAAAAAAAAATCACAATTTTTGTTTTGCATGTTCACAGAGAGTAAGCAATTCCAAAGAGTGTGAAACCTCATTTATCTGGCATCAAGAGAGCAGAGCTCTAGAAGGAGTGGCTTCCTGAATAACAAACACGCTACCATTCTTTTGCCTGGAGTGGAAGTTTTGTCCCTGTCTGCCAGCACTCCTCCCCCACGGGCTGCCCCTCCTCCCACTGCACAGGGCTGGCTGTCACTGGTAGAACCCTGCTCCCCTTGTTTCAGAGGAACATGTGACCCGGACTGCACCAATCTCAGGCCTCATTCCCTGGACAGAGTGGTACATTGGAAGTAGGCATGTGACCCAAGCAGGATGTGTATTCTGTCTCTTACGTTTGTCTGTGGATGCTGGAGGAAGATGGTGTGTCTGTCCCTGTCTGCTTCGCTCTCTCCAAAATCTCCAACCAAGTAGACTCAAAGCAAAAGACACAGAGCCCTAAGAGATTCTTTTTCATATACTAGATTCTGCTTTGCCCAAACCTGGGTCAGCCCCAGCACTACCGAGTACATAAGCCAATATTTTCAAGGTAGATTTTATTATTTGCAACTAAAAAGAATACAAATTCATACAGTGTTCAAAATTCATCTGATTCAATTAGTATTTCCACCACAGTTCACAAACAAGTAACAGCCAAAGTAAACATAATTTAACCTTTTCTTATTGATCTGGTCATTTACATTAAAATATGAGACATTCTCAAGCATTACTGAATGATTTAAGGATACTTGACTCCTTTGAAGAGGCAAATGCAGTGGCTTTATAACATTTCTTTGTTCATTTTGCTGTCAACAACACACTACTGCCTGATCATGGAGGACCACATGTCAATTTGTCCTTTCTTGTAGCTACTGTTGTAGCTGCTGCTGCCTCTACTGCCACATCCTACAACAGGTGGGTTTTTTCCTAAACAAAAATAACCATTTACCAAAAAGGAATAAATTAAAACATGCCAAGCTAGTTGTTGTGAATGACTAATCACAACATGTCCTTTGTCTCACAAGGAACAGAGCTTCACTCAAGTTACAAGACGAACACACAAAAAGAACAGAATGGGAGGGGTGCCCACTCTGACACAGATCAGCCCCACACCCCAGCATTCTGCCCTCCCCTCCCCCTCTTCATTTTCTCCCTTTTTCCTCACACAACAGGCTCCACTCTCATCACGGCCCTGGCCAACAACAACCCTTGTTGCACACATCCTTTAACGGCCACCCTCTTCACTGGGCTGTGAATCCCCTTTCTCACAGCTAATTGATTATTTTCTCACTTCCCAAGTATAACTTCCTGGAAGAGGAATCTGGCCTAGCTCTTCTTTTTGAGCTAGACCAAAATCATGCCAGTGTCAGCTGATGGATGGCTGTCTCTGGGTTGTGTGCCCACTCCTGGCACCATTAGTAACAGCCAAAGAGAGGTCCATTTATTTACTTGTTCATTATAATTTAATCATTTATTTAGCAAACATTTACACAGAGCTTACTATAAGCAAGGCAGATACTTCTCTAAGTGCTTATAAATATTCATCAATTTAATAGTCATGTAACCTAATGAAACAGTTTTGTGAAAGTATTACCGCATCCTAAGCAGAGTAAGATTGTCCTGCACCTCTGTACTGGTTAGATAGCACACTTAGTGTCTTTTACACACATACAGTAAAACCTTGGTTTTTGAGCACAATTCATTCTGGAAACATGCTTACAACCCAAAGCACTTGTATGTCAAAGTGAATTTCTTCATAAGAAAAAATGGAATCTGAAATGATTCCTTCCACAACCCAAAACAGTCAAAGAAAAATGATTATAATACTGTAATATAATACAAAATCAAGAAAATACAAAATATAAAGAAAAATTAACAAATTATTCTACACTTAAACCTTTGAAAATTTTCATGGCTCTACAGAAAATGAAAGAGAAGGCTTATTGTGTAGGATGACTTTTTCACTATAACTAACAGAATCATTGCTATTGTTAGCTCAATGGAGTGTTTCTCTTTTCGCGCAACTCTGACGAGGAACCTATCCAATGCCACTTGCTTTAGTCTCCTTTGGAGTATTTCACAGAAATGTGACATTGCATTGTCATTAAACAAATTCACTGTTGACACTGAGACAGCCTTATCTGGGTGGTGCTTTTCTGAAAAATTTTGCAGTTTCCTACATAGCATACATTTCCCAAATCACAATCATATTTGAATTTAGGAATCCCTCAACCTATCCCTCCTCCTCTTCTTCCATAGCCTCTTGCTGTTGGGAGACAATTACCCACAATCCCAAAGCAAGAGAAAAAGAAAAGAACCACTGGCTCTGTTGTGATCATGTGACAGGGAGAGAACCATTGGCTCATTATGATCTTGTGACATTTGCCATCATGTACTATCACAAGACGCTGCTCATCTACTAAGTTAAAATTTACTAAAAATGTGTGTTTATCTTGCAGAACACTCACAGAATAAGTTTTATTGCAATCCAACATTTTATTATATTTCAAATCAAATTCTCTAAGAGCGCACCTAACTATAAGTTTTAGTTCTGTCCAGAAAATAGGATTCAGCAATCCAGCAGAACCTTTTAAAGTATAACCCAAAAAAGTAACTTTATTGGGCTATAAGGTTCCTAATATTTCTTCAATATTAGCAGTACCACTGACACAAGTTAAATATTTGGAAATACTAGTGTGCTTAGAAGAATTCTGGTCATTATATCTGTTTCTAATAATCATTAGGTTAACGAAACCCACTGCATGTTTGTCAGAAATGGGTGAGGAAAAACCAGGTAAAATGGTATATATTTTTCAAAGTTCCCATTAGACACGTCTCCAACAGTTCTCAACTACAAAAAATTCATCAGTAGACAAAATTCCATTAGGACAACAGTATATCACTGGACCAAAGTCCCAGGATCTCAATTAAGAGATGTTATTCTTTTTGTTGGTGTTGTAAAATTTTTATTTATTTGTTTGTTTGTTTGTTACAGGGTCTCGCTATGTAGCGCAGACTTGTAGTGGTCCTTCCATCGTAGCCTCCCCAGTGTGCGCCTCCATGCTGGGGGCTCCCAGGCCTGCACAGCATGTGGTACCAGAGATCAAACTCAGGACCTTGCACTTGTCAGGCAGGCACTTAAACCACTTAGCTATCTCCCCAGCCCTCAATCAAGAGATGTTATTTTTAAGGGAATAAAACTAACATGTGGATCAAACTTGCCGTTTTCCAAGTTCTTCCAAGGGATTATTTTTAAACTGATGTTGATGCCAGAAAAAGAGTAAACAGCTTCCATTTGAAAGTGGAACAGAAAGCCAGAAGTAGGTGGTTAAGCAGCTAAGCTGGTAACACTCCTGGCCAGCAGCCAGATCCCCTGAATTCAGAAGATCCCATGAATTTAGGCATGGCAGAGGTCACCAGTGTTTCCCCGGTACAGCTCAATGGTAGCCAGTTTTACCTTGACAAGAAACACTCATGAAAGACAAGAAAAGCCACCCACACAGAAGCACTCTACTTATTAGAGAATCTGTGAATGCAGTAATGTGCACTAGGAAATCAGCCTATTAGCATAAAATGCTCTGGGCAGAAGAGTCAAGAAAATCATAACAATACCATTTGTGAGGAAGGGATCACATATACTCCGGACCTTAAATTGTCAATAACCACCAATCTCACTGATCATTCAATGCCTCTGTGTCTTTGTACCATTTGCTCAAGCCCGACCTGCATAAATTTAAGCAATTCAATTAACCACTCCGTGCCTTTTTCTTCAAGTGGAAAAAAAAAACAATGTACTTACTAAATAATCTCTTAAAATCTCCATAAACCTTTTAATTTTATCATTTACAATTAAATCTTCCTGACTTTCTCCTAAACTAGCAGATGTCCTACCAGGTACTTTTCTTTTTTCTTTTTTCTTTTATTTATTTATTTATTTATTTGGGGGGGGGGGAATGGGGTTGAACTCAAGCCCTTGAGCTTGCCAGGCAAGCGCTTATTCTACCGAGCTATCTACCCTGCCCTCCACCAGCTGCTTTTCACTCTCTGTAACTTTAGGTATCTATGCCAAATAAAGATCACAATTATATCTAAATCATAATTTGAAAACTACATTACTTTTTTTGTATCATTGAATCCATCACATTTCATATATCCTGGTATAAAAATACAACTGCCCATGAGTATTTAAAATATTCTCTCAATTTGGATTACTAGCTGAATAGTAAAAAATCAAGTTATTAATCAAGTTTTAAACTGGCTTTAAATCATTAAATTTGCTGTAAAACAATCTAAAATGAGTTCTGGAAACTGTTTACATCTTCAATAATGTGAAGTATCTCATTTGGACTACACTGAAGAAGAGCTAAATGTTTTCCATCTTAACTCCATCACACCTATCCTGGTATCTATGCTTTCACCTGGCTACACTGTTTGGACTGATGTAAATCGAAGTTACAAAATCATTCTCTTTCAATAATCCGCTATCACACACAAAGAAAATTATTTTTAAAATATGGCTAAGCATATAAGAGAATAAGAGTAAGCACTGACCACAGCTGATGAAAAGAGTAATACTGAAATTCCATTTGCAATTATATTTGTAAATCAGTGAAGGGGAAAATCAGGTACATCTGTTGTCCCAGTTTGGGTCAGAAGTCCATGAAAAATTACAATTTAAGCATTACGGATTAAAAAGAAAAAAAGCACCCTGTGTGGTCCTGCATAGGAAAAAACACACACATACACTTATATTCTCACTATCTCTCCAAAGCTATAATCTTTCAACTAGTGGCAACACAGCTTGAAGGATGCAATTTGAAATACAAAAATTAAAGTGCTACTTAGTACAGGATGATTTAAATCTCAGACAGATTATATTGAGAATTTTACAATTCAAATATTTTTTAAAGCATTTTCTAAGGAGCAGGGTATTGAAAACTATCCTGTGGTTGACTCATGAAATTTGTGAAAATACCATTCAATACCCAAAAAATGCAGAAATTGGAGGTGAATGCCAATTATGCATTTGAGAACCATCCCAGGCCTTACGCTTTCTTCCCCTTCTCTGCTGTAGCTTTTGATGAGACTTCTGGCATCAATTCCTAAGTACAAATCAGCCCTAGGAGCAGTGGATATTTGTATTTCTTAAACGCAGAAACAAAATGGTCATAGCAGGTGGGGGTGGGCTATGAACTATCCCAGCTCACTCAGCAGCCCAATCAAGGCGCGGGCCAGCACCGGGCAGGACTCGCCCACAACAGGCACATGCAAGGAGTTGCGTGAATCTGCAGTTGAGCGAATCAACTCCATACCATAAAGTCTATCAACAGTTACTTCCTGAAACAGGCTTCTAAGCCTCTGATTTATACACAACCACTATCTTTGTTATCATCTCCATTCTCAGAAGCAAAATAGGGAGCAAATGACAAGGAGAAGAGACTACAAAAGCAACAAAGAAAATTATAACTGATGATCTGAAAAGAAAAAGGGGGGAAAAAGTATTTTTAAAGCATATATATTGAGGGTTATTTAATATAGGAGCAAAACATACAGACCTCAGTAGCCCCAAAGACATTACTATATTACAGAACAAACAGCACTTTCATAATGATGATCTCAATTACTTACACAAAATGTGAGGCTGTATTCACAATGTTCTTGGAGAAATGCATATTTAACATTTTTTATAATGTTCTTAAAAATGTATTTAATTGGAGTACTAAAAGCAGACTCAGGCATCCAGAAAACCTGGTGAGTAATAAAGTAATCTAAGATATCTGACAGCCAAAATGTCACTCCATGATAAAGTATTAAAATAGTGAGATATACATAAATACTGTATTGTTGGTATTTAGGCAAAATTTGTGCTCAAATAAAAAATGTGCTTTTCTGCCACAGTGCTCCAGTCTCACAGTGCACCCGACTGCCACTGCCATGCATTTACGTTGTCTGTTAGTGACATGAAAACCTCTCTAGTCACAGTACAATTAAAAAAAAAAAAGTTAAACTGGCAAGAATGTGGAACTGCTTCCATTAAACACTCCCAACTTATTTTCAAAGATATGACATTTTCAATTTTAAATGTTAGAAAAACTTTCACAAACAGGCCTGACCTTCGTTCAAAGCACATATATCTAAAAATCATGCCTCAATGGCTTAAGCCTTTGCATTTTCCTATCACAATGGCAAAGCTGAATGGCTCACTTCTGATATTAATTTTCCTTCTAAATGGAAAAATATTTAACCTATTTCCCATAAAGAAATAACTAATGAATATAATTACAATCTGCTTTATAGAATTGAAAAGAAAAACTATAAAAATGAATAGTATATGAGACTATTAAAAAGAATTTTGAACATATATTATTTCACTAAATAAAATCCACATAAACATGTCATTTTTACCTTTTATACATTTATATTTTTCCTTCCTCTTTAGCATACTTGATATACAGAGCAAAAACCTCACACATGACACAGATGTACATTATAAAGCATAATAACATAATGGCACACTGCTCACCACAGGATCCAGGAGACAGAACTTTACCAAAACCCTGCATCCAACTAAATACCCACTACTCCTTTTCCACTCCTGCCCGCTAAGGCATTTTATTCATATACACCTTGAAAATGTTTCCATATTATTATTATAAACGGAAAAATATTCCTGAATATTTCAGATGATTGCTCTAGCTGCTTCCTCATTTTCTAGGGCTGCCATTAGAAACTATATCGGGCACCTTATACAATGAAATCCATTTTCTCCCAGACTATGAGTGCAAGATCAATGTGGTTTCCTCTGAGGCCTCACTCCTGGACTTGTAGATGGTCACACACTTGGTTGTGTCTTCTCATGGCCTTCCCTTGTGTACACACAAGCTGGGTGTGTGTGTCCACCTCCTCTTCTGGTAAGGATATCAGTCAGATTGGACTGCAGCCCAGATGAAAGACCGTCTTATTTAAACATTTCACTTAAACTCAGTCACGTCTAAAGGACCCATCACCAAATGCAGTCATAGTGTAAGGAGGCTGGTTTAAAACTCTAAAAACACAAATTTGAAGGGGTTACAAATATAGTGTAGCCAATAACATTACCCAAATATTTCTTTTTTAACTTCCAGAAAGTTTTCTATGCTATGTATTTTGAGATTTTTTTCAGAACACTTTAAGGAAATATCTTCTACCTAGAAGGCAAACAGTCATTTGACCAAACTAAAAAAGTAACTGCAAAAAAAAAGAAAATTCCTAGAATAAGAAAAGCTAGATATTTCTCTGTACTACATAGCCTTGCTTCAATGTCTACCTCTCTCTCAGGGTCCTACAGTACTTATTTCATTGTAAGAAGGGAGTTCCGATCACCTCTCCACAGCGGCCTTGTCCTATCTAGTGGCAAGTGAACCACTGGAGGCACCTGACCCCAGACACAGGCCAAGTAATCTTCATTTCTATGTCAAAAGAGAACCAGGGAGTCAGGCATGGTGGTACATGTCTGTAACCCCAGCACTCAGGAGGCTGAGGCAGGAGGATCATTTCGAGTTTGAGACCAGCCTGGACTGCACAGTGAGCTCAAGGCCAGCCTGGACTGCATAGTGAGACCCTGTCTCAAAAAGACAAGAACAAATAAATAAATATAAAGTAACCAAGAGACAGAGAGAGAGACAAAGACACAGAGAGAGAGAGAGAGAGAGCACTACAGAGTGTGAGAGAGTGTGTGAACACCAGTGAATTCTATACAGTATTTAACTATCTAGTATTTATTCTAGACATGGTGGTACATGCCTGTATTTATTCTATACAGACATGTACCACCATGCCTGACTTTCCGGTTCTCTTTTGACATAGAAATAGAGATTACTTGGCCTGTGTCTGGGGTCAGTGCCTCCAGTGGTTCACTTGCCACACTAAATAGGACAAAGCTGCTGTGGAGAGGTGATCAGAACTCTCTTTTTACAATAAAGCAAGTACTGTAGGACCCTGAGAGAGAGGCAGTATTTTCTGCCAGTGTCAGAAAACAAAGATCAAAATCAGGACAACCATTCCCTCCAAAACTAGACAGTGTAGTCCCAGCCCCACCCCTGGGACCCTGAGACGGGGTGTGGTGGTGCATGCCAGTAATCCCAGCACTTGGGAGGCTGAAAAACAGGAAGAATCACTACGAGTCAGACCCTGTACTAAATACATTTAAAAAATTCAAAAAATAAATAAAACTAGATAGTGTTGCTTAAATTACAACAATTCTTTTTTAGTTTTTATATTCCACAATAGATAAGTGTATGAGCAATCTGCCATTAAGTGAAAAAATATAACATTAAATGGTAAATATTATATGATCTTGTTACTGTAAGAATATATCTCATACATAAAGATAGAAAGGAAATAAAGAAAACTAGGCTATTTCTGATAGTAAAATTATAAATGTTAATACTTTTCTTTATGCTTTTGGTATTACCAAATTTTCAACCTTAAAATGTTAAATAGTATTTCCCCTACAAAAAAGCAAAGGTACAAATGAGAGTCTGTTGTAAAAGAAAGATACCATGCACAGATAACCCAGAGTACAGTCTGAGATCTGAACCAACTAAGCAACACACTTAATCACCTTCTGGGAGCCTTCAGGAAAACCAATGTGATCACATGAACATTTACCATTTCACTGATACCAGAAACATCTGGCAGGTCAATAGCTCAAAGGCCAGCCAGTGATTACACAGAATCCAGCATAATCTCTCTGACATTCTATATATTTGCTTGTTACTATAGTGTCAGATTTTACATTCTGTCCAAAATCCAGGAAGGAACAAAAAAAAGAAAGAAAGAAAGAAAAACCTGCTAAATAGCATAATCTCCTTCATGCATTCATTGTGTGATGAAGAACCAGCAAATGAGATGACTCCCCACCCCCTCCTCAATCTATAATTACTTTTCCATGTTTCAACACAACTCCAGGGACAGAGGGAAATGCCACTTCCAGACAATAGCCCTTGTTGTACTGGATTATTTTCCATTGTCTCTTTCTAAAGACTTAGTGGCAAGGCAGCTGTTTTGTAGGCAGCAGCCCCTCTTATCCTAGTTCCCTAAGGAATCATTTCCTAAAGAGATTAATAATAGAGCCAAACAGAAGTGGCTTTGAAGCCTGCGCTGCTCTTTTAAAGGCAGTCAGCAGCTAGTTCAAAAGGGTTCCACTGGGATCTAGTCTGGTTTCCCAAATAGTAGTTGAACAATATTTAGGAATCACACCTGCTCCCGAAGGCTAGTGCATGCTCTAAACACACGAAAAAGAACTGCAGGAGTCCCCAGTTATAGCTATGCCTGCTGAAGGAAAGCCTGGAAATGCCCCAGAGCAGCTGCTGTCCCAGGAAAACCCCAGAGCCAGATATGTTATTGGCTATTCCAAGCGGAGAATAGTGTCTGAGAAAGACTTCCTAAGCAGTATTATGTCCAACAACACAGTGACCATAATAGGTAAGTCAGGACAGCAAGCAAGTTATCAGAAAGGTGCTGACAGGATGGAGGCCCAAGGCTAGGGGAAGAGACCAGGATCTACTGCAACAGCCGCAAGCAGGTAACCCAGCAGGATGCTTCAGAGCAGACGCTATGGCCTTCCAGTACAGATTTTTCCCTTCCTTCTTACCAGTCTCCACCTCCTCTCTGCACCAAGGCCCTCTAGACTCTCCACTTGCATCCTTCTCTGCCTCGGGCATGGCTGGGCTGTGACTAGGACAATGCCATCTCCTCACTCCCTCCCTTTCCTGGCTGAAGACCTTCAACTCTTCCCAGTCAGACAAGAGTTGCACAACTTGGTGCTTTTATCACTAAAACAAACTGTTGACACATGCTCATGCTGGAAAAGGCTGCCCGATCCTCAAAACACACTTATTCTTCAGCTCTGTGCTCCCAAGGGCTTTCCAGATCCAAAAGCTCATCCAATTCACGGGCCAACTTATGTCTCAGCTGCTAACACTCCATCAGGGAAAGGTGTGTAGGTACTTTCTACAGAATGACAAGCTCTCTGAATTTTACCTTCATCCTTTGTACATTTTAAAGTCGAAAACTTAATATTTCCATTTCAAGTTTAAATAGTGAAAAAAGATCTATATTACAAGGTATCAAATAATAACACTAGGAAATTAAATTGCATCATGGCTATCTAACATATATCAACTGAATCAAAACACCAAACAATCCGCTCTTTCCCGCTATGCATGGGAAAAACACACACACCTGGAAAATCTCTGTGTTACAAAAATACTTTCCTTATTTCAGATAATTATTGTATTATTTCCATTCCACTATCTGTTCCCCAGAGAATTTTAATGTAAAATATTTTCATGCTTGAAAGTTTTATTAATCATTCTAGCATACATTTCTTTACATTAAGCATATATAAAATATGTATGCAATTTATTGAAATTTATTGTATATGTAAATATCGTATGATGCCAGAAAATGAAAAACTAAATATAAATATTTTATGGTCATAGGAACTTTTTAATTCACATACATAAAAATATAAATGTAACTATTTTTAGTTTCTTACAACTATAAAACTAATTTCTTTCATTGGATTGATCTATATTTATTATTAGTTACATGCAATTGACAAAAACAAATACTATATATTTTCTAAATGACCATTAAGAATAAAAATAAGTTGTTAGCAATGCAACTCTTAAGGAGACACCTGAGGCACTTTTTCCAATTAAATTATGCTTTTGTGGAAAAAGTTCTAAAATGTACATCAATTTTATTCCTATTTGATCCCTCCCCTTTTTAATCTAAAACATTAGAAAGCATGTTCAAACAAATAACTACATGGAAATTTAAGTCTACTATATTAATTTGCCTCAATATTTTCAATTTCTTCTGGGACACATGCCAGAATGAATCTCAGGATGATCTATTACCAAAATTATTTTTAATGATCAACTGACAACTCAATTAAGTCTCTTTTCAATTTTGTGGAAAATAAAGACGTGGACTCCACCTGAATTGCAAAAGTATTTGTTATTCTATCATTAGAGTCATTAATTTTCATCAACACCAAGACTTCTACTTCCATTTTTCCTTTGTTTAGAGAACACGTTTTTCTACCATAGAGAAAAAGTAAACCCAGGCAGATGAAGGATGGAAGAGCAGTGCACTTTTCTCCTGTCAAGGGACAGAAGGTCTCCTGAGAAAAGAGAGCAATGTGGGTATGAAAAGTTGGGGTCTATAAAGAAAATGCTTTCAATCCACCCATTCCCTTACCACTACCCCAGGGTAAACCCATCAGAAAATCTCAGGGCCCATGAGGCCCTGTCTCCAGGTCTCCACGTGAACCCACAATGCTCTATTTGGTGCATACTCTACATGAGTTTTGTTCTCTCCTAAGGCAATGTAATATAGCGCCATTTGTCTTCCCTCTCTTCGTATTAGGGATAACAATATCCAAATTTTAATGGCCCAATTTGCTCATGTGGAAAAATATATTGGAAAAAAAACCTCACACATGTAATGTCCTTATTTGCTGCTGCAGAATCGAAACAGAAAAAAAACCCTGCATTTTGCAAAAGTCTGCCAATTACTTTATCTTAATTACAGCCATTTTTACCCTTGAGAGTCTTCTAACCACCAAGTCCTGCTCAGTTACAATATGGGAACTCGCTCATTATCATAAGCTGTCTCCTGAGTACCTACTTCTCTTTCAACCAAATACATTTGCATTAAGAGCAGTATATTCAATGTTGAGACTGCACAGAAGACAAAAACGGTTTTGGTGGTAGTTGATTCATTTGTTGTTTTTTTAATGCAAAAGTCAACTGCTCTGGAGGCTAAGGCAGGAGACACTCAAGTGCAAGGCCAAACTGGGTAATGTTTTTTTATTTTTTAAAAAAAGGATTGTGGGTATAGTTCAAACACAGAGCACTTGAATGGTATGTCTAAGCCCATGGCTTTAATCCCTAGTACTGAAACAATACAAAAGCATGGCCATAGTGGCCCTTCTCTGACATAAACTGCCCTAGATTACAGACAGAGAGAGATGAAGTGAGGATAGGAGGAAAAATAATTCTCCTACCAACCAATTTCTATTTCTAGACATCACTCTCCAACAACCAAGCTCCAGGCTGAGAATCATGGCCAGATCAAGTAGCTGGGAAGAGACTCTGGAAATCAATATGGTCCTTGCAGAGTAGGGCCTATCACAGCATTAAAGATGTCAGCTGAGACTGAGGAACTGAAGGGTTGTATCAGGGACCTGGGGGCTGGCCATGTAGGTGCCCAGTGCTAACTAAATGCAGGGTGGAGCTTGGTGTCCCTGCCTGTTTTATATCTACCTCCTTTATTCGCCTAAAACTGAGTCAGATTCCTGCTGAGCTCTGCACAAGGGCACATTAAC
>NDGN011462557.1:0-26765 GCA_002564285.1 Tympanoctomys barrerae
GATGCTCAGCAGTGCTTCTGCGCAGGTGGTGGGCATAGGCTGGACTCACCAAGACCCCACTGCTGCCTGGTGTTCACATCCGTTAATCTTATACTTCATCTTTCCATTGCTCTTAAGAAGCCTGGTCTTTTCCTTTAACACATACAATGTAGCTTTTCAGGAATCCAAATTCTTTCAGAGTAATATGTAGTACAGCATCAAAATCTGCCAAAAATGTTTATGAGCAATTGATGCTGCAGTTTTCATAGATTTTGTCCTTAATCACTTAGGTTACATTTCTCAAATATACTTATGTGAAACAAAGTTCTGTTAAAAAAAAATACATGGTGGCACACACCTGTAAATGTAGCACCCAGGAGACTGAGGCAGGAAGGTCACTGTTCAGGACCAGTCCTGACTATATGGTGAGTTCAAGGCCAGTATGAACTACACAGTGAGACCCTGTCTCAGAAAATGAAACGAAAGAATAGGATGACTCAGACATTTACACATGCAATTTATTGACCGCATTTTTCATTCCTTTGCAGAGAATGGGATAGAGAGTTGGTTTCAAAGAAAAATCCAAAGCTTATTAATGCCCTCCGGCGATGCTTTTTCTGGAGATTTATGTTCTATGGAATCCTACTATATTTAGGGGTAAGAATCTCCCTTTGAGTGTATTATGGATAAAAATAATTGTATTATTAGCATTATAATGATTATGGAAGGACTAGAGAATCTAGTGAACAGGAATAAATATATAAAGGATTAACTTCACCCTAAGAAGTTACCTAAAATTCTGAGAGTGATAAATAAAAATTCTTTGGAATGACAATGACTATTAACAATTTAAAATGGGTGCAACAAAATAAATTACTTGTTTAAAAATCATTCTCTGGGACTAGCAGCTCAGTGGACTAAGTGCCTGCTTTGGCAAGCGCAGGGATCAGAGTTTGATCCCTGGTCCCATGTGCTATGCCAGGACACCTGGGGTACGCTAAGCTGGTGAGCAAAGTCCAGCTGTGGTGGCGCACGCCTGTAATCCCAGCACCGGGGAGGCTGGAAGCAGAAGGGTCACCATAAGTCCAAGCTGCCTGGTGAGACCCTGTACCAAATACCTAAAATGAAATAAAAAAAATTATTTTCTGTTATAATTCTAAAAATTATATTTTCTTACTAATACATGACATTTCTGCTAACTTGATTTTTTTCTATTTCAATAAGAGAATGGCAAAGGAGAATGTAAGGAGAAATACCCACTTATGTAATTAATGTAGTACTTTGAAACAATATCTACACACTGAATTGTTTCAAAGAAAAATAGTAATGTTTTAAAATGTGGTAGCGAGCGACATAAACCTGTATCTTCTCATTCTCTTTTCTTCATCATCATGAGGAGAGTGGTTGCCTGAAAACCCAGGTGTTGGTGTTTTAAAAACCTTGCATGTTCCCTAGTTCTCAAGTGTGACTCAGGTTCATTACTTTCTATATAACCTGAGCACCATTTTCAATCTTTGCTTGTAACCTTTAAGAGGAGGTGGTAGGGAGAAAATATGTTCAGTCTTCCAGTAATAGCTATGTGCAACATAGCCCTGGGAAGTTCTGTTCCAGATGGATTGCCTGTGTTCATCTGTCTCAGGGATTTGTCAGTGTCACAGTGTCTCCCAAATACTTGCCACATGTATTTCAGTGCTTTAAGAATATTATGTCATATGTCCCAAGAAAAATGCATTTAAAATTTATTTTGACAAAATTTAATATAACTAGGCTCAGAATGTTTCCTAATGCTGTGATAATTTCCTAGATGGGATTCTTCTGATGTATTCATACTTTACAGGTAGATCTGTGGATCTATATGTATGAATTTATTGTTTCAAAAAGCCAAAAAAATTTTCCTAGGAAATTATGAATGACTGTGTGTGTGTATATGTGTACGTATGCATGTATATGTGTAATATGTGTGTTCTTAATCAAACCTATAAAAATTTGAGGGTGAAAAAATAGTTTCTTGGTAAATAAGAATAAGGTAGCCTAGGAATTAATTGCCTTTTAAGATGTTTTTGAGGTCATTTTTCCCGTGATAATATGCAGAACATTGTGAAACAATTTTTTGCAGTCATGATCTAGTAGTGGTAAGGGGGAAACCTATAGACAAGATTAAAGGACAAGACAGTGGAGCAGGTCAGGAGAGGGATGAAGTTGTCAAACTTAAAAATATCCCTGCAGAAGAGATCTGAAAACCATTCATGATTTTAAGTATCCATGGGTGAGGGTGAAGAGGTGCTGCTGAGCTAACTTCAGTCCTGTGCTGCCTCTGTGGAGCCCCAGAACATGTGAATGGCAAAGTCTTTCCCACGGTTACCTTCCTGGTGATATCAGGGGAACATGGTGGAAGTAAAGGCTCTTGATGAAAAGGCTACTGAAACGTGTGTGGAAAGTTTGTATTGGGAATGGCACAGGCGGAGCAAGGCTGTGGGTTTAGACCCTCTCATGTAGCAAAGGTCTCGCCAATTCCACACACTTCAACAGTGAAATTGGTGAAAATGTTAAAAACTTAAGTCTCATGCAGTAACATAACCATAGTGGCTGTTTGGATGAGAGTTTTTTCAGGACATCTGATCTCTAGAATTAAAATTACTTTCTTCCTTTTTTATTTTACTAAAAAATTCATAATCAAATAATAGAATAACAATCATTAACACACTGTATATCATTATCTTCAAAATAGTTACTCAGACAAAATATTCTCTCTTACAAAGATGAAACAAATAATAGAACGAAACTTTCTTTTAGTAAAGTTGGCACATATTTATGGGGTGCAGTATATTTTAGTATATACACACAATTAGCAAATCAGGGTAATTAATATATTTATTACCTCAAAACATTTACATTTATTTAATATGTATTTGTGAAATAAATGTAAACAAATACGATTACTTAATATATTTAATTAATATATTTATTACCTTATAACACCACAAATGTTTTATCACCAAAAACATTCAAAATTTTGTCTTCTGGCTATTTTGGAATATAACAGAAAATTATTATCTATGGTGATTGTCCTATAACTTTTCTCCCTTCTAACTGTAATTTTGTACCTAGTAAGTACCTTCTCCTCATTCCCTCCTCCTCCCTACCCTTCCCAGCTTCTGTTGACTTCGTTCTTTTGTCCCTTATAGGAAGAAAAGAGGAGGAAGAAGTTCAGCCATTATAAGAACTCTATCCTTTTGAATGACATATTCAGTGTCTTATTCTTTGTAGTCTTTCTCTGGGTTTTCCTTCTTTCCATTGAATGAGCTTGGATGAATGAACAAGGGCTCCAGAAATTATTTTAATACTATTGATGAAATATATGGACATACTTTTGCAGTCTCTCTATATACTTAGTCTCTCTACACATAATCATTGGAGTTTGGGTTTGTTTTCAGGACTGAGAGAAAACAATACTATAAAATTCAATGTTAACTGTGAAAGGTTAAGAGAAAGGAAATACCATTATGGAGGAGCTTTCTTTGCAATACTGATGTAACTTTAAATCATATTAGCTACGGATTATTACCATTAACTATACACCTCATTTTTCTCCATCTGATTCAGTAGCCAGATACAACATTGTCCTTAACATGTAAGACTCCCAGCAGAGAAGAGACTGGCTATTGTAGAACTGAATGGGAGAGTCAGTTAAGGACAGTCTGAAGGAAGCTAAGCAGAGGGAGTCTGTAAACACACTGAGAGAATATGGTTATCAAGGTATGTTTATTATGCTAAGGAATTCATAAGCATTCACTCAAAAACTTTCTTGATTCTCAGGCAACCTTTGGCATGTTTCCAGGGTCACACTGGGGTACATGTCAGTGCATCTTAAGGCAGACTACTTTTCTTTATTAAGTCCTAGGAAGTTCAAGGGCATAAAGAAGTCTTGGTGTGCAAATTGTCAGAGTTCTCAGGTCGCACAGACTATTGCAAAGGAAGACTGTTGTTGTTTATGTTTGGACTGAACCATTGGGTGCGCATTAGAATATAAATCTAGTGCTAAAAGAGAAGATTTTGGGGAACTCTACACTCATATTTGTCCTGCCCTAAGTGTTTGGCTTTTGAATGCATCTTCTTTATGATTGACTCCCTGAGACCTGCCAGATAGGATTTCTTTCTCATTTTTTTCTCCTACTGTTTCCCCCCAGCTGGCTGCTTCTCTAGCCCCAGCAGTTCTGCCCTTGGAACTCCCTGTACTTCTCCATGTCCTGAGTGTCTGTGCTCCCTAATAGCACCCCTAGCCTCAAACCCATTGGTAACACACATGCTACCCACTGCGCTCTACAACTTGTCCCAGGTTCTATGGCAAGAACATCTAGATTTCTTCTTTTAAACATAAGGGTTTTTGTTTTTTTTTTTTGTTTTACTTTAGAGTAAGTATCAGCTCTTACCCAGGTAATGTGATTTACTTGGTCTGGGATGAGGGACCTGGAACAATATGATTCTTGAAGTGCTTACCAGGTGATTCTAGTTGTACAACCAGGGCTGAAAAACTGGTAGACAGGCCTAAGGACGTTTACTAAATGACCTGACTTTCACTGGGTCTAAAACGGCAGACAGGGAGAACTGTAAGTAATTTTTAAAATGAGAATATTAGAAAGATTTACAACACAGCAAAACTAGTATTAACTCTAATGGCAGAAGGCCAGCCTTTCTCAAACTTTTGTAAGTACATTATGCACAAGGCATCTAGTTAAGATGAGATATGACTTCTGGAGTTTTTGGATGGGATGGGAGGTCTGTGTTTCTGAGAGCACCCAGCTAGAGATGTTTGCCTGTGAACCACATTTTTTTTTTAGTAGCAAGGCCTCACAGCATCATGGGAAGAGAAAAACCTAGTTAGAACAGTGTAGAGTTCTAAAAAAGTATAGTACGAATAATCAGGAGCCCTTGAGTAAAAGTGACAGGTATCTAAATCTAAAATGTGCCCAAGGCTTTATTTGAGACTTCCAACCTTAACTCTCAACTTCCTGCTCCTCCTTCTAGTACCCACTTCCTCACCTCCACTTGGAGTGGGCAAAGCCAGAGCTTAGAAGACTCCGTTTCTTTTTGTCTACTGTAGCAGAGACTCATGTTCCATGTTTTCCTGTGGCTACATCCTTCTGTGGGCTGTGTTGGCTTTTACAGGTAGTGGTAGAGCAAAAATGTGCTCTAAGAGCATTTTGAATTATTATATAGGATTTTGGAGATGAACCTAAGCTAACTGAGAAACCTAACACTATGTTCAGTAAAATGTGGTATGTAAACTAGAAGCATCTCTGTTCTTATATGTGGAATTTTGAAACACAGTAGATTTAGGAATTACTTGTGATCGTGTTCTTAGAATTTTGACTGGGTGATAGAATGATAAATGAGTTTATCTCATGAGAGTAATGTCTAACATCTGGTGTTACTTTGTAGCCTGTAGTTCCTGGATAATATGATGTAGTGAAGAATGTAAAATATGTGTGATGGACTCAAGTGTGTATTTTCCCCCCAAAGGGCCAACACTTTTTTGTAACTCTTCCTGGTTATATTTATATTCTAATGCTATAAACTTATCTTATGATCTTGAGGAAATCACAAACTTGGCTGGACCTCAGTTTCTTTAACTGAGTGAAGGAGAGTCAGTCCAATGTATCGACTCTGTAAGCCTTCATCTTTTAAATTATGGATCCATTAAGAAGTGGGTGTACCTCGATGTAGAGTACTTGCTTAGTACTACAGGGTTCTAGGCTTAATCTTCAGCACTGCAAAAAGCAAAACAAGAGAACAAAAGGATTTAATATGATACTGGCCTAGAGAAGCTGCATTAATGCTAAATTACAATGAAATAAAGTTATAATTTAATTTCCTAGTTTAATACTGAATTGATCATGATATATGAATTGTCAAGCAACTGAGAGAGAAGATGGTTGTGTTTTCATATGAGTTTGGAAAGGAAAATAAAGAGAGTGGAAGCTTTGGCTTCAAACTACCTAGTTCAAACTCCAGTTATGCTGCTTAGTAGCCGTGTAACTTTGGGTAGGTTATTGAAACTCTCTGTTTCTGTTTCTTTTTGTTTTATTCATATGTGAAGATAAATAAAAGCACATTTTTCACAAATTTGTTTTAAGAGTTAAGTGAAGTAAGTACAAATATATCCTTGTACATAGCAAATACTTTATATATGTTAGATAGGATAGATCTTTCACCTAAACACACAAATATGCTGTATTTACTGATTTCTCTATATAAGCTATTATCAAGTCTTGAAACAACAATTTCATTCTGTAGGGCACAGGAAAATATTGTGCTAATATGTAAAACTCATAGCTAGATCCTAAGTAATCAAAAATTAAAGTTAATGTTTTAACACCTATTCCTTTTGTATTTTCAGAACTAAACCTCTTATTGCTATTGTTCTAGCAAACTGGGGTTTTGAAATCTGAAGAACATAGTTTAGATTTCTAATGAAGATGTTATTAGTCATAATTAATGAAACTGGAAAACACTAAAAAGAAAATACAAAAAAGCATATTGAATTGACTGTAAGATCTAAAACCATCACTCACAAGTATATTTTTGAAGCTTCATCCTTGGTGTATATACATATAGTTTTCAAAAACTATAACCAGTCATGGCAAAGCAAAGGAAGCACTTAAAAATAAACCCTATGAGTGAATTAAACCAGAATAAATTTCCATTTATTATGGTGAACGTGAGAAATTCTTCCTTCAGCAATTAGTACAAAGCCAAACTAACTACCAGACTTCAGTGTGTCAAGATAAACCAATATTGGACACTGATATTCACCCTGGTTAAAAGCAAATTCTTGGGCTGGGGCATAAGCACATGCCTCGTGATGCCGTGTGATCCCCAGTACCAAAAAAAAAAAAAAAAAAAAAAAAAAGCAAATTCTTAATCCTTTAATATATAAGCTAATAAGTAGATTTTGATTAGTTATTAGTGTATGCATATTTATTTTCCTCTACTTTTTGTATATTTCTATATTTTCTATCAGTTAAAATTATATGAAACTTTCTGCTTAGATTATTCGTCCTTCTGGGTATGCTTTTCTGATTATGAAAATAAGGTAAGTTCTGACATATTTGATGTTTATCCTTCCATTTTTTCCCCATAGGAATATATACCTAATGAAAGGGAAAATAATCATTCTTTTACATATTGTGCCATTTACCTGTGTTTTTGTCTGAATGTATTATGAATGCTTTTCTATGTCATTACTTTTTCTTTTTTTGGTCATTAGATGTTTTTATACCTAATTGCTTAGAACTTATATAGCTATACTACAATTTATTTAATCAATTCCTCATTACTGTATATTAAGATTATCTCCATTTTTTCACTACTGTAGCCTTTTAGTATATATCCCTTTATTAAAAGCTAAATCTTAACAGGTTTCTCAACTACACTGAAGTCCACAAATACAAATAAACTACCTTCTACAGAAGGTGCACCAATTTACTTTCCTAGTGCTACACTATAAAAATCCAGCCCACACTAATGATAGATACATCAATTTTTGAAAGCTTCAAGTTGCTAAGAACATCTTATGTTTATTAACATTGTGTTTGGTTTCTAATGGTTTTATATATTAACAGTGCCTTTATATTTTTCATGTGTCTAAGTTGCCTTTTTATATTGTCCACTTTTTATTCTAGTATTTTTATATGTCATTTTATTTTACGTGACATTTTATATGTCTATATGTCTTTTACCTTCTTTCCCTTCCTCTCTCCTTCCCTCCCTCCCTCTGTCCCTCCTTTCTTTCTTTTTTTTATGTTTTAGGAAAGGGTCTGTGGGGTGTTTAGGGTCTCACTACTATTTGGCCAGCTCTGTAATGGTAATTTTTAATGTGAGGTTTTTATGATTAATTCATTTGATGTAACCAAGCCCAGTTTCCTGTTTTCCACAATACTTTCCTTTATGGTCTGAATGTGCAGCCAAAGCAGCCTTTTCCATCTCCAGAGCTCAGCCACTAACCTAAGAATGCAGGCACTGTGGATCAGAAATGGCTCAAGGGTTATATTCACCCACAGTGACTTTGAGCTCTGGTCTAGAAAATATCTCTGTGAGATAGCAAATCTGTCTCTGCAGAGGTATTTTCAGGCTTTTAAATTTTCCCTGGGAGACTGATCTAAGATGAGACCCAAGGTGATTCCCATCAGGAATGCAATCACTTGAGTTACATTCTAACCTGACACCTCCCCTCCACAGATGGTATTTTGAATTCACTGTTCACATCTGTGCCCCTCCGAGAACACATCCATCATCATGGTAGAATGTAGGCCAGGGCAGTTACCCAAAGAATCCTTGGCTTCTTCCATGGCACTCTCAGATGCAGATCGTGTAATGAGATGTTGTTACCAGAGAGGACCTTCAACATAGGCTTGCTCCACCTCTCAGGGAAAACTACCCGAAGAATGGAAGCAACTAAAGTGACACAGAGAATGTAGTTCATGTGCTGGGATAAGAATGTGAGTTGCACAATCTTGAGCTCAGCATTCACGTCACTATCACAGTGGCTTAAGTGTTTGTACCAAGCTTCTATTACCTGAGTGAACCAGTAAGTGATTCCATCTTGCTTTTTGCTAAATATGTATGACAAAATATTTTATTAAATAATTTCATATTCTTTCTCCTTACATGCAATCCTCAGTTTGCTTATATTATTCTATGTAGTAACAAATCAGGATATTCCTTGTGTTTCTGAAAATAGTCTGAGTGAGAGTACATATAGCTTTCATGGGCCAAGAATATAGGAATATGTTTCTCTGGGGGGATTTTTTAAAAATGTATTTGGTACAGAGTCTCACTACAGCTTAGACTGGTAGTGATCCTCCTGTTTCAGCCTCCCCAGCCCTGGGATTACAGTTGTGCACCACCATGCCTGGTCTTGGTGGCCAGCTCAGTGCTCCCGGGGGCAGGGCTGGCAGGGCCGGTGGTGCAGGGATCCAACCCCGGTCCCTGTGCTTGCCTAAGCAGATGTTTAGTCCTCTGACCTATCTTGCCAGCCCTTAGGGGTGAATTTTGTAAAGGACTATGCTTCATAGATTAAGCTAGGTATGAGGTACCATTGTTTTCTTTTCTAAATTAAAAAAATTGGGTGATATCTGTAAATGTTCCATTGTAAATATCAGAGAACATGATGCATTAAAGAGATTAGGGAAAACTGTAGATGGGGAGGGAAGTTTGAAGTGATGATTTTGTCCTTGAATGTTGATACTTTCATGTGCTAGTACAGTTTGTAGTGCAATGACCCTGTTACTGGAATTTTTCTAGCAAAAAATAAACTGTGTTTTATTCTGTGAATAAAATGCTTTATGCTCCTCAAAGTAATACTACCAGTGTTTTTTTAGATAGTCGTTGTCACTTGAAGGGTGATTAAGTTCTTGGTGAGGCATGATGATAACTAACATGAAAGAGCTACTCCATTCAGACTAACACCAATTCTGATTTTTTTCTTGTAAATTGAAATGAAATAACAATTCAGGAAATGAGTCTATTGTGAAATAGATGACATGTTATAAAAACATATAATGGAGATTCAGTGACCTAGAATTTAGTTTAAATTACTTAACACAAAAAACCCTTACTCAAAGCTGTCCATCTCCAACTCCAAAAATCTTGCACTACAACTCAATTCCCAAAATACTTATTTTTTTTTCCAGACCATTTTTCTAACATTCTATAGACAAAAGCAACTCCTTCGAAATACTTTCCTGCAATGTGGTGTTTACCAGTGGTTCTAGAGTTTTGATATAGTCTAATATTTCTCTAAAATGGATTTTTTAAAGGGAAAAAGGTATTTATGTTAAGCAAATATGAGCAGTTGAATTCTCAGGCAGCAGGCACATTCCACACCCTTCTAGTCACTGTCTTGCAGCGAACAAGAAATGGTGCTTTATCTTGTATGTCTGGAAAACATAAATGCTCTCTGTCCAAAGCCTCGTGGCCACACATGATGCTCCCAGCAAGGGTAGCATCCAGTTCAGAAGACCACCTTGCCCAAGGGAAAACCCACTAATAATGGAAAAATAAGTCAAATAAATGTGATATTGGCATTTGTCTATGAAAAACAATTTACTAACATTCTGGGACAAAGTACAAAAATAAGTGTGAAAATAAATTTCAGGATTAGATATTATTGTTAGAAATGCACTACAGGAAACTATTTGTAGTTCAGATATCATTTATAAAGAATTTTAAATATAAATAAATGTCTTAATTTAAAGATTATTTTGGAATAAAATCATCTGGTCTACAGAAAGCTGGGCAGATACCTAAAGAACCTTATAAAAACTTCCAAGCCAATATTTGCACTGATTATAATAGATTAGGAGTAGAAACGATACAACCTGCCCCAGGAGAGGCAATGGGCAAATAACCTGACATTTTCCCCATGGGATGGCATGTTACACAGCATGGAAAGCGAATAAGGTGGCTGTGTAAACATCAGTGGGATAAGTCTCCAAATACTGCATTAAGCAAAACATTGCAAAAAGCACACGGTAGTGCAATTGACATAAAATTTCAACCTCAAAAACAATTCTACGTATATGTTCTCAAGACGTATAACTATGTAATTAATATGTGTGCCAATGTAGTACAGAGTAGCACAAAGCATGCATAAAATTATATGCATTAAGTTGTAATTATGCACTTTTTAAAAAACAAGTTTTCTTCTGTGGGTGTGGCAAACTAGCCACGCTAGATATCTGGTGGGCAGTCAGCATTCTCTTTTCAGCACCTTCCTGTCTGTTTACTATAATTCAAGCTCATCTAAAATATGGCTGTGTGGGTCTACTGAAAGGAGCAGTTAATGCTTAAATTTTTTCTTTTTCTTTTTCCCTCAATTTTGCGTGTTTATATCTAGTAATTTAAACAACTAATTTGAAGATAATATTATGTAATACAACAACCACTGTCAAATTCCTATTGTATTGTTCAGTGAAATTCTGTAGTTTCTAATGTTTCTTTTTCTTTCACCATTTTGTATTCTCTTTAAAAAAATAAAATATGTGAGAAAAAGAATTGTAATAGTTCATATTTGTGATTACTTTGGGAACTTTTAAAGTTTTGAATAATTTCTTGCCTTTAGATCTTGATTTCTACAGTTACTAAATGAAGTTTGAATATAAGCTACAGAAAGAGCAGCTGCATAAAACAGTTGGTCAGTCAGACTGATGACAGCTCTGTGTAGGTCCTAACCTGCGTAAGATTCTCTGGGGATGAAATTGATGAAGATTACATGGTAACCTATTGAGAACGAGGGCTAGTGGTATTGTGCACATGAGGTCTAGAAAAGACATCAAAGAAGAATGAAAATAAAAAACAGATGAAAAAGGGAAAGAGAGCAGCACAGTGCAGATCAGTCAGGTTTGGAAATACACATTTGCAGTGAAAGTAATTAGCATAACACCATCTGCTTAGAGGATTTCTTCCCATACTCCGCATTCACTAGATCATTCTGAGACAAAATAGGTGATCATGTTTCTTTTCCTTTGGAAGATAATTTAGCAAGATGAGTAAGAATTAGAACTTCTTTATTCAAATGTGTTCCTGTACATACATTTTGGAGAAGTGGCAATGAATTTGATGGACAGTTTGTCTTAGCAATCAGTTGAGGACCTTTTAGGAACTGAGTTGTTAGAAACTCGTCTGCTGTAGATTCCACTGGCAGATCCATACTGAAATCCATACCTGTTCCTGATGGGGAAGGACATGGCAGTGCAAGAGGCTTTGCAATCCCTGAGTGCCGGCAGCTGCTCCTCTCTGCAGCCAGCCCTGCTGTGGCAGCTAGCTCGGGAAGCCACGTTCATTCTGAACATAGCACCATTCCTCAGTGCTGTTGAGAGTTCTCTTGTGAGATCACTTCAGTCACTTGCTCTTAATGACCTATTTCTTCATTTGCAGAGGAAAGCCATAATGCCCCCATAACCATCCTAAAGATGTTATGAAATTAAATGAGAATAATTTTAGGAACTGCTTTATGCCATCTAGGTAATTAACAACCCATTACACAAAGCACCCTTTTATGTTTGGCTATTATTTGCTTTTTAGTCAAAAATACTCCCCCAATCAAATCTGCTTTTTATTTTCATTCTGAGTATTTCAAAATACTCAGATGTTAGGTATCTAGTGTCAGGAGTTCCATACTTGATGGACCTTCTCTGTGCATCCGTTCAAAATCTAAAGATCAGACCATATCTGTGTGTGTGTGTGTGTGTGTGTGTGTGTGTTACTAAGGATGAACCCAGGGCCTTTGCACTGACAGCCCCTTTTATGTTTTTTACTTTTGTTTTGAGATATGGTCCCACTAAGTTGCTAAGTTGCCCTCCTGCACGCATGCACCATGACACCTGGCTAAAATGAGACTTTTTGTGTAGAAATTGTGAGGGCATTTTATAAGGCAGAAATGAAATATAACTTGTCTGTTTTCTCTATTCGGCAGGAAGTCACCAAGTCAGTACAGCCTCTCTTACTGGGAAGAATCATAGCTTCCTATGACCCAGATAACCAGGCAGAGCGTTCCATCGCCATTTACCTAGGCATAGGGTTATGCCTGCTTTTCACTGTGAGGACGCTGCTCCTACACCCTGCCATTTTTGGCCTTCATCACATTGGAATGCAGATGAGGATAGCTATGTTCAGTTTGATTTATAAGAAGGTAATGCTTTCTTGCACAGATTCATGGTACATGTATTCTCCAAGGCCCCTGTCCTAAGGGCCTGAAGTAGGTGGTGGTACAAGTAAGGGACATGCTGAAATTATTTTCAGATGCCCATGAAATAAACATCAGAAGTAAGTAATGTTTTTCTTTTCCATGATGGTTCAGTTTACTTCGGGTGATAATTAGTTTCCTCTCTAAACTGCCTATAAGTTTCATTTTTAGCCATGTAATTATTAGGTTTATTTCTGTTTTTCCTTTTTTTGGTAGTTTGAGGTTTGAACTCAGGTCTTCCCCCATTGCAGGCAAGAGCTCTGCCACTGACCTACATCCCTAGTGGTCAATTTTTTAAAAATCCATGGATTTTTTATCCATACTGTATATTACTTCAATGTATATGGAAAATATATACTAAAATGTCATGCTCATTAATGAGTATAATTCATAATTACTTATGATTATTAATCAATTATTATTTCTACCTTAACTAGTTGTCACAAGTGGTGATACTCAGTGTCACAAATGATTAACATATATTCAAAGCCTTATTTTTAGTTGGATTTTTGTCTTTCTGTGAATCTGAAACTTTTTAATTTAATAATTTATATTATATTGATACATTTGCTGTGTAGAATGATTATATTCCTTGTGAGGAGTTGGTACACATATTAACACATTGTAATTCTGAGTTCATCCTCTTCCCTATCCCCTATCCAGCTCTCGGACCCTTCATTTTTTGCCAAACTATGAAATGTCACGTATATTGAAGCCATAAGAATTTACTGTTTTTCCTTGTGAATTATCTAGACAAGTGCCCACATCTCTGAGGCTTGATTTAGGTGAATTCACCTTATGAACATAGTTGAAGGTTGTTCATATGATAAGTGCTTCCACCAATCTGTTCAACAAAATATGTGATTGCTTGGTTCTAGCAGCTCATTAAAGAACACTGATTGGATTAAATAACTTGGCTATTGTTTTATTTTTTTGTTCCCTCTGTATAAAAATTTGATGTATTTAGCTTATAAAGAATGTGGATATGAAATTCACCTCTGGTGAATAATCCATAACAATTCCATGATATACGTGCAAGGTCTACTGTGCTGTAAAATGTCAATGGCCATACTTTGTTGTCCGAAAAGCTCTTTCTGAAGCAATGGAAAACATGGAGTCAGTAACTGAATCCTTTTAGCTGCAACCTCATTAGTTCAGAAGCTCCAGAAAAATGTGATGATAAATCTATAAAAATTGTATTTTGATTGAGAAATTTTACATAAGTCAAAAATAAGGAGTTATTAGGAATAGAACCTGTAACAGTTGCTATCAAAGACAGTTGAATTTAGTTCAGTAAATATTTCTAAGGATTACTTGTTATCATAATAATAGCAGGGAAGAGTGTGCTTGGCAAGCTTCCAGTTGATCTAGGTGGATGTCCTCATTTGACGCGCCCCACAATCAATATGTTAGGACGTATTATCTCTGTTTTATTAGTGAGAAAATAGTGACCTAAAAGCCCAGAATTTCTGGAAAAACTGCTTCAAATTTCAAAGTAGAAAAATTATAATTCCTGAAGTAGATAATTTCTACCCTTTAAGGGAAAAGAAGTAAGTACTGAAATACAGTAGTAAGGTGAAGCGGGTCAGATAAAAGAGTGAGCTGAGTTCATAAACACATCTGCATGGAATATTTAACATAAAACAGTAGTAGATGTGCAGTGGATCCAGTATGAGTTAGTGAACAGTTGCAGGCTGTCGTATCTGTTTTTCTTTCTCAGTGTTACGTATCTGTTTTCTTACCTAGCTTGCTTTATCTTGCTAGCCACACTTACTGCCTTATCTTGGCATCATCGCTGAAGAGTACAACAGTGACCTAAGCGGCATCTCCAAGTGGCTGGTTTGGTTCCTCAGTGGAGCCTTGTCTTGACTCTTCCTGGGTCCCCTTTTCCTCATATCTGACCTCCTTTATTCCCATTATGCAGGAGGGCCCTTTCAATAATATTTCAAATTTTGTAATAGAGCACACATTTTTGGTTCTTTTCCAGATTATGCAACCATAAGACATTACATTTGAAAAAATGGGTTTAAATGCAGACATAATTAAGCTTTGTCTGTGAATCTTGAGAATTCAGAAATAATAGATTACTAACCAAACACTAAATGCTTTCTGTGCACACGCCTCCATATTTTACCCTGTGCAAACTCAAGTTCGCTGAGACCCAGGTCTACCTCTAAGCCACATGAAAACCAACTCAGTGTAACACCCCCTCTGCCCAGTATTGCTCTGAGAAATTTAGAATTCATTCCTCTGATTCCTTCTTCATCTATGCTTTTCTGGCCATTGATTCAGACCTGTCTCTACCAAATCTTTCCAGATTTTCCTAACCAGAAGTATAAACTTTCCATTAACCATATTATTTTCTATTTCTCTTAACTCATTAGCTTCTCATTCCTAGTTACTTGTGTCCTGTGCTGCCTTGAGGCAGGAATTATGTTTTAATAAATTTTAGTTGCCAGGACATTAGTATGGTGATTTACATTTACTCAGTGCTCAATAAGTATGTGATTAATTTGATTCATTTGGAACATATATTGGACGGGTGCTTTCTAGTCAAAGCATCTAACAGCAAATCAATTCATATTATATTTTGCAGGCAAAGTGTTATTATGATGTTTAATATTATAATTTAATAACTTTAATTTGTAGACAATTTTTTGACTTAAATATTTTACACATAGCACTTTTTTCTTTGTAAAATTTTAATATTTTTATTTTTCATATACTGTCAAAAGTTTTTAATGACTTAAGTATTTATAACATGTTTTTGAGTTCAACAGCACTTTTATTCAAAAGAGATAGTGTAGGAAAATTCATGAAAAATTCAATGCCAAGTTTTTAATCTCAAGTTTCCATGTCTTTGATTCCATCTTATAAGTAAAAGCAAATCCATCCCTAGAAGCTCACATTGTTTAAATGGATGCTTAAGTACAATACCATTGTTATTTTGTAAGTGAAAAAATAGTTATTGCTGTTTATATGCAGGAAAATAAAATGACTGGAGGAGTGTCAAACTATTTGCTATTAAGAAAAATCTTTGTAAATCTGAGATGATACAAAGCTGAGTGAACATAATATAATTTTTATTACCTTTACTTAAAACTGCATGCACAGTAGCCTGATTCCTTAGCTTTATTATAATGTTGCTTTTAAATAAATTTGCCTTTTGTTTGTTGACATCATCTAACCAATGTCTCTTTTAGACTTTAAAGCTGTCAAGCCGTGTTCTAGATAAAATAAGCATTGGACAACTTGTTAGTCTCCTTTCCAACAACCTGAACAAATTTGACGAGGTACGTACCTATTAACTAAAGCTTTCATGGATTATGTTAGAAACTGTGTGACCCCAAAGCTGAAGTTCCTATGTGTGATAACAGTAAGAAGTGGTTACGTCTCCCTCATACCTCCCTTGACTGTTTCTGGAAACTGAGAAACCTAAATTGCATAACAGAGTGCCGATGTGACGTTGGTGGCCCTGTCCAACTCAAGGGCACCTCAGCTAGCTCTTAGTTTTTCAAAACTTAATCCTTATCAAACTTTGCTTCCTTTTAATACTTTAAATTGGTTATTTACTTTGCCTGAATATGATACTTTGAGCAATGTCTGTTCTGTGTCGTTTTATGTGACAAAGTCAAGGTCCTTGAGGACATAAAGTCTATTTTATTTATTTTTTCATTTCTAGTATTTGGTATAGCATTGGACCTATAAAAGGTGCTACATAAGCTATTGCTGAGCTGAGCATATGCTGTGTCTATTTTCATGTCCCTGTCACTTAGCAGAGATGAGCAGCTCTATGTGAGGGAAGTCTTCTGTTCCCTTGAGTTCTATGTTATGGCTTTTGGTTTATCAAAAAGAGATGTTATTTAGAATAGATTGTGGACGTAGTACTTAAGATATTTGCTCTCAACTCCATTGAATGAAAACAGACTTAAAATGTTCAGTGACTTTGGAAAACCTAGTGTTATGTGTAGAATATATATTCTGTATGTTCTAAGTAAGCGATACCTAGATTTTAATATCCTCAGAATCATGAAGTGTTTGATTGCTTAAGTACCAGGTCGTTTTCTTTCCTATAAGAGTGTTAATCTGCTTGATCTGGGGCTGACAGTAACGTGCCCCTCGTCTTTGCTGTGCGTTTCTCTTTCAGGGCCTTGCGCTGGCACATTTCGTGTGGATTGCTCCTCTCCAGGGGGCTCTGCTGATGGGGCTGCTCTGGGACCTGCTGCAGGCCTCTGCTTTCTGCGGCCTGGCTTGCCTAATAGTCCTCGCCCTTTTCCAAGCAGGGCTGGGGAAAATGATGATGAAGTACAGGTAGAAGTCTATTGGTATCATTTGAAAAGGTTTTCAAAAGCTCGTTCTAGTAAATCCAAGACTTGTCTAGGCCCTGAATTGTGATCTATATGGTATCACTGAAAAAGATGTATTTTAGTGGCATAAATAATACTTCCTACACCAGTGAAACATTTCGCTTCTCAGTCCATAGAACTTCTTTATAAATAGGTTAAAATTCAGTGCATAGTTACAGTTCATAATATTTGAGTAAAAATGAATACAACATTTATAAGAATTGGAGAATATACATGAATTTTGTATTAAGTTCATTGATTAGATCATCACACCAGAGTCTTAATTTCTTTATTTTCTAGAATGAATCCATGATGCCAGGCATTGCTTATGGTAGGGGATTTCTAGAGTTTGTCAGCTAGAGCATGAGAGACACTGTACAAATTTTGGACTCCATTACTTGAAGCTTAAGTTGTACATCTTTTCCGTCTTTTTTTTTTTTTTCTCATGTATGTATTTGGTGCAGCGTCTCACTATGCAGCTCAGACTTGTAGTGATCCTCCCACTTTCAGCCTCCCCAGTGCTGGCAGTACAGGCATGTGCCACCACACCCGGACTCTGTTGCTGGCTCAGCGTGCCCCAGGGGCAGGGCCAGCACGGCATGCGGTACTGGGGCTCAAGCCCCAGTCCCTGTACTTGCCAAAGCAGGCACATAGTCCGCTGAGCTATCTTGCTGGCCCTCCATCTGGTTTTCTAAATAGAAACAATAACTTTTCATAGACTGCCATGAGAATCATGGTAGTGTCTAGAATCCAGTAAATACAGTGTACAACACATAGGAGGCATTTACTAAGTGGTAAGTATTGTTTTTACTACCAACTACCTTATAATAAAATAAATGCCCATCTGATTAATAAAAGAAATGTGGCTATTCTTAAAACTTTGAACATATTTTTTTCCTTCTGAAGTTCTGGTGTTGAATCCAGGCCCTTGTGCATACCAGGGCCTTGAGTAAACATTCTACTATTGAGCTGTTTCCAGTCCTTTTTAAAAATTAAATTTTGAGACATGGTCTTGCTAAATTCCCAAGGCTACATTTGAACTTGAAATCCTTCTGTCTCAACCTCCTAGGTAGATGAGATTATGGGCAAGCACCCCTATAGCTGGCGTGAGCAGTTCTTAATGGATAGTTTGACTTATTCTCACTATTGGTTGATTGATTTACAGAGATCAGAGAGCTGGAAAGATCAATGAAAGACTTGTGATCACCTCAGAAATGATTGAAAATATCCACTCTGTTAAAGCATACTGCTGGGAGGAAGCAATGGAAAAAATGATTGAAAACCTAAGACAGTAAGTTTTCATGATAACAATACTGCTACCAATTTTATTCTTAATATTTAAAAAATGAGTCTATCATGTTGGATTTTCACTTATATTTGAAGTTAGTGTCAATGAAACAATTATATTGAGGTATGTCAATATTCAAGCATTAGTTGCACAAAATTACTAGTTTTGAATAGTTGATCCAGAATTATATTATGTTGCTAAGATATTCATATTTTATGAAATAATATCTATATTTTCTTAATACTCTTTATTAAAATGATCATTATGATTAGAATTATTATGATTAGAGGCTAATTAAACCTTCAATGGAACTGATACAGTACATAATTCTAAAATGAATAAATGACTATTATTATATGTTAACTTATGTGTTGTATCTAATGAACAATGATAAAAACCTCCACTTGGTCAAATTATGTTTGTTCTTTAATTTAGGAATAATTCATGTGGTAGTACCCATACTTCATGTTCATATAGCCTGTTCCTCAAGGTGAAGTCAGATCAAGTAGTGAAAGCATCTTCTGAGAAAGGAATAGTACTTGGCACCTCTACGTAGTCTCCTTTCATCCCAGATAATCTCTCACTGGTTAGTAAAGCTCACATCTAGTAAGAGAGTGCAGCATAAACTGAGATAATTTCAGTCAGAATATAAGCTAGAGCCATTTTTCAGTAGTTGAGTTTCATGTTTTACAAACTGCGATAAAAAAAAGTTGTAGGAGACAATGGGAGTATATCACTAATAAGAAAACTAATTGTGAGATGTACGGCACATGAAAGTTTCACAGGAACAAATGTATTAAAAAGAAGAG
The DNA here is from genome assembly GCA_002564285.1 of Tympanoctomys barrerae. Classification (NCBI taxonomy): domain Eukaryota; kingdom Metazoa; phylum Chordata; class Mammalia; order Rodentia; family Octodontidae; genus Tympanoctomys; species Tympanoctomys barrerae. Next base: position 19,168 of record NDGN011462557.1, read on the forward strand.
TACTCCTTGGGATGGTATGAATATAGATTATCAAGGAACTCAATAGACAATAGTTAACTGAGCTACAGGTGTGTGATTGGAACAACAAATGAAATAGTGAAATGTTAAGTCTTTGCCATGTAAATAGAAAGCGCACAGGAGTATTTATTTCCCAAACATTGTCAGGCAACTGTTTTTTATTATGCCTTTCAAGATAAATCCAGGAAGGGAATTTCATTTTCTTTCCTGAAATACCCTTGAAGATCTCAGGAGAATTGTTCAGTGAATAGAAGTTGTCTTTTTCTTCATTAACAAGTGATTGCTTCATCATGCTGTATCTACAGACATGGAGACGGCAAGGGTGAGGAGGAGGTTATCAGCAGATCTGGTTTTCTCAGGCCTCAGGAAAAACTCGTGGTCAGGTTATTCTCCAGGCTGACTTTTCTTGACAGTTATTTTTTTCTTCTTCCTTAAATGATGAAATCCATTCTTCCTACTCTGTCTTTCTGTTCAACCATTTCTCGTAGCAAACATCTGGTTTTATCTTGTATAATCCAGCATGAAATTGTTACCTAAAAATGCTGGAAAGTATTCATGTAAATATGGAAAGCAAGAATTGCTTCTACTCAAGAGATCAAATATAATGTTCCAGAAGTGGCTGACAGAATGCATTTCGAAGGGGTGATTACCTCAGCAGGGCCACTGTGGAACTAGGCAAAGGGCTGCGGCGCAGAGCTCCTTGAACGGCTGTGCTTTTATTGCTCTTTTGTGATAAAGTAACTTTCAATTTTTTATAAGAAGCCGATAAACTGTCTTCATGACTCATAGTGTTAATGATTTTATTATGGTGAATACTGCTTTCTGGGTGATTCTTTTAAGTGTTCTTGGATCCCTTATTCTTTTCTTGTTATGACCTCTTCGGTTTTCTCAACTGCCCCTTTTAAAAAATTATTTATTTATTGGGTACAGGGTCTTGCTATGCAGCTCAGATTTGTAGTGAGTGATCCTCCTGTCTCAGCTGCCCCAGTGCTGGGATCACAGGCATGCGCCACCACGCCTGGGCTTCTGGGCCTGGCATGGCATGTGGCTCTAGGTATCAAACCTGGATCCTTGCCCTTGCCAGGCAGACCCTGAGACTGCCAAGCTGTCTCCCCAGCCCTCAAGTGGTCCTAATATATTTCAGCAACAACTTTGACATTTTGCTAACATTTTTGTAAAATTAAAAACATATATATTTATTACATATATACTGTTTATCTTTATCAAAATAAATATATAAAATTATAGAAACAATATTTTCTATGATTTTATAACTACTATCTAATATATGTATATATATATATATATTTTTTTTTCCTATTGAGGAAAAGGATACATATTGCAGATTCTAAATATTAGCTCCTTGGCTATATTGTACTTAAATCCTGACAAGAACTTAACAAGCGAGGAATTACGTTTTTTTTCTTTAGATGAAATCAGAGGAAAGAACTACTTGCTTAAGATGCTACAGCTATAGCAAGTGAAGCTGAGTCACAAATGTATGTGAGATTCCAAAACCATAATCTGCCTTCAGTGTCAGATTACTGAAATAGGTAAACATTAGATCTCATTAGACTGATCAGAGTCTAGGTTGGGCATGTTGAATTCCATTTCCGGCAGTGTGCTAAGGATTGCATTTTTGTTTTTCTTTTAAGATTCAAGGAAAATAGATTCCCTCTGAGTTCTGCCACTTGAGAGTGAGAATTAGTTCCCTGAATTATAGAAGCCTATAAACTAGCACCTATAAGCCACGTGCCCTCCAGCAATAGCCTGAGCCCAGCTACCCTTTTATCCCATCAGGCCTCCCCTTTTCTGTGGCTCTAGTGCTCTTTGCCTGTGCAAGGACCGGACAGATGGCTGAATAATACTCCACCATGTATTTGGAGAGTTGTATTGCCGATTTCTGCTGGTCTTTTCAAAGGAGCAGTTAATGCTTAACATCTTTTCTTTTATTTCTTTTCTTTCTAACTTTTCTTATAACTCTTGTTGTTGTTTTTAACCAATTTTGCACATTTATATCTGGTAACCTAAACAGTAATTTGAAGATAACATCATGTTATTCAACCATTGTTGAATTCCTATTACTCTGTTTAGCGAAATTTTGTATCATTTCTAATGCTTTTTCTTTCTTTCTTTTCTGTTCTTTTTTTCCTACTATTTTGTATTCTTTAAAGAGAATAAATAAAAGAGCTGGAAAGGCAGGCTTATGGGTGACTCCAGGGATTATGGCTCCCGGGAGAGGGGGGCCAAGGTTCCAGGCCCCATTGTCCTCTGTTCTTCCCAGCCTCTGTGCTTGCTTTCTGCCAGTTGGAGCATTTGAACTTCATATATATGTCAATAAATAGTTCATATTTGCAACTCAGGCTAGAAGATTGAAGGTACTATCTGACGGGAAAGAATTACACTGAAAGATAGAGGACACAGCATTTGCTCCCATAATTTCTAAGACCCTTGTGCCACAGAGTCACTTGCTTTCTTTTCTAAAATATAGCTTCTGGCAATCTGCTGCGGACTCATCCATCATTATCTGTAGATTTGTGTCTGAAGAGGCCATTAATAAGGGTCTGTAAGTTCATTTTACCCATGCTAACATTTGAGAAACATTCTTCTCAGAGCCAAGGTAAAATTTCTAAATTTATGAAAATCCATTTGGTTATCATAGTCTTTTTCATAAACTACTGAACAAAAAGCCAATCAACTAAAAAAAATCACTCTTTATAAATCCTAATGATGTGATAAAGGTATAAAAATAATATAATAACTGATTACTGTTAAAACCTCAGTAACGTTTATATGTGTTGGTGCCAAACGCTGGTATGTGCATTCCTGTCTCCCTTTTAGATAAAGTAACAGGCCCAGGAGATTTCACATCTTGTCCAAGGTTACATGCTCAGATAGGGTATGGCCAGGATCAGAAACACTGTAGAGCCCATGTTCAAATCTCAGATTCCAAAATGCCTGATATTTAAAAAAGAAGATAACATCCCAAATCGTTTTATTATTATTATTTTTTCATTCATAGAACAGAACTGAAACTGACCAGGAAAGCAGCCTACGTGAGATACTTCAATAGCTCGGCCTTCTTCTTCTCAGGGTTCTTCGTAGTGATTTTATCTGTGTTTCCATACGCACTGCTCCAAGGAATTATACTTCGAAAAATATTTACGACCATCTCATTCTGTATTGTTCTGCGCATGGCAGTCACACGGCAGTTTCCCTGGGCTGTACAAACATGGTTTGACTCTCTCGGAGCAATAAATAAAATACAGGTAAAGTGCCATAGCTGAGTATCACATGCTATAATTTTGCAGAACATCTTAGAATTTTTCTAGCAAGCAAACTCTCCAAAGATGAACTATTGGTCCTAGACCTATCCATCTAATGCCCAGGATTTCTTTTCTTAATGTGTGTATGTAGCCCTTATAATGGAAGTGAAATAAAATGAAGTCCTACAGCAGTATTATGAGTTAAAAAAATTAAAAATAGTCATTTCTGTAATCTGGAAAATGTCATCAAAGAAATTAATAAATCACTTCTAATCAACTTTGTAAATGTGCAAAAAGATTGAAAAGGAAGCATTCTTCCATAGGAAGTTACAAAACGTATCAGCTATTACTGGGAATGTTCATATTAAAGTTTTCCTGGCATTTCACTGGGTAGTTTGATGAATGCAAATGGCACTGTCTGCCACAGTAAGTACCTAAAATTCCAGCAGTGCTGATGAGGTTGCCAGTTGTCAGAAGTTTGGAAGCGTTCAGTGAGGAGATTCAGTTAATACAGAGCTAATTGAAAGAATGGTGTATATTGAAAAAGCAAATGAAAATGCTTCACTAAATATTTAAATATCAATTTAAATATTTAACACGGAAAATAAATCACTGTGATAGAAATGAAGGTAAAGGATGAGATAGAAACTTGTATGAGTTTCTGCCATTATTTTATCTATGCTGGGGGTTCTAGCTCTTTTTGTTTGGGCTTTCCATTTTTAAAATTATAACTGGACGCCAGCCTTCAAAACTTAGGAGGTACCCTTCCCAGCACACCCCACCCCGCCACACACATGACTGCAGCATCTTGAAGAATGCTATCTGCTCTCTATCCAGGCCCTCCTTCCCTGCAAGCTAGGCAGCTGCCCTCTGTCAGAGCCCTGCCCTAGCTCGTTCATCTCTCTAGCAGCCTGCTTCCCTAATTGTGTTGTGCATTTGACCCCTGAGAATGTCTGAGTCAATTCAGATAAAGTCGTGACTGTAGCTGAGAATCATAATTTTTCGGAGAATAGTCTTAATTCCTCTGCTAATTCCATCATAGCAGAGAGACGGAGAGACAGAGCGAGAGAGCGAGGGAGTGAGAGAGACAGTGTGTATCACAGCACTGGAGAATGACTGAACAGGAACCCAGGGACAGAGAGGCAAAACTGGACTGGGAGAAAAAGAGAGAAACCAGAAGACAGCAAGAGAAGACAGCAGAGAAGCACGGCAGGCCAGAGCAGGTTTCCTCACGACTGCACTCTGGGGCGGATGTCAGGATGCACCTGCCTGCACCCCCCTGGACTGTGCTCCGGAGTCTCTAGGAGAGCCCCACTCTTAGAGTCACACTTGGGTGCCTTTAAACTAAGGATATCAAATTCCCATGCTCTTCAGCCAGACGCGTCTCATGGAAATGTGCTATAAAGGGGAAGCTGTTGGGTTTTTTCTGTGTTAACTTCGAGCTGAGGTGCATAGTCAGTAATTCAGAGGCATTTTATAAATTCTTCACTAAGGTTAACATGTAATAGTATCCAGAAAGATTAGTGGTATGTTGAAATCTTATGTACAAAGATACTTTCATAACATGCCACGTATTTCAGGAGTGTATGTCAAATATAATGACTTGCAGTGCTTGTCAATTAATTTTGGTACATTATGACATAGTTTTTTTTGTCAATCTCTAATTGTTAAAATCTATTTATAGGGCTGGCAAGATAGCTCAGTGGACTAAGTGCCTGCTTAGGCAGGCAGGCACAGGGACTGGGGTTTGATCCCTGGTATCACATACTGTGCTGGCCCTGCCACCAAGTGTGTTGAGCTGGCCACTGAGACTGGGTGTGGTGACACGTGCCTGTAATCCCAGCGTTGAGGAGGTGGAAGACAGGAGGACCATTACAAGTCCATGCTATGTAGTGAGACTCTGTACCAAGTACATTAAAAAAATCTGTTTATAATGTGCAGAACTATTATAATACAAATAGATTGAATATATTAATGTCATTCTGATTCTGCTGTTTTTGCTCTCTTTAATAAATAGGATTTCTTACAAAAGCAAGAATATAAGACATTGGAATATAACCTAACGACTACAGAAGTAGTAATGGAAAATGTAACAGCCTTCTGGGAGGAGGTGAGAATTTAAAAAAATTGTTTTCTATGAAGACAAGTATCTTTTCTTTGTGAATCTGATTTCATCTGAATGAAAAATAATAATTAGCATGATGGTAGAAATGATACCAATTTTATAAATTAATAAACAGAAGCCTAGAAATAGGAGGGGTGGTATAAAATCCTCTTGCTTTTAAAGTCTCACAATTTGTTTCGTACAACAAATTCAGAAGTCCAAAGCTCATACTTTCTCAGCCTGGGTTGCAGGCCTGCCTCTGCCATTTATTCTTTATGTAATCCAAATCTAGTTACTTTAACATCAAGGAGCCTCTGGTTCTTCTTTTATAAATTGGAAAATTTCGACATTTATCTTGAAAATTTTTATTTCAAGACTAAGACATTTTACACAAGTGTTCATCAGAATACAATTCACATAATATATTATTCAACAAAACAATGAGGAGAGATATACTAATGCATCTTTTTTCAATAAGTTTTATTTTTTTAATTCACTATGTAAAATTCTCATATATTATTCAGTCAGAAAAATACTAAAATTTTCAGCCTCAAGAGAAGAAATATTTGAGTGCCAAGAACACTTTCTGAGTTCCTACTTCTTTATCACTTATATCAATTGAGTAAAAATAGGAGTTATGAGACCAATGTCCTATTTCTAAATCTTAGGTGATATCTTAAATTGAATAATTTATATAATTATATCAATATAATGTCCTTTTACTTCATTTTCAAAGGATACAGGTAAAGGAATAATTCCTTACCTGCCTAGCAGAAGTGGGTTTGGAGTACAGTGTGAGTCCAGTTTGTTTCAGTGCTTTGCTTTTAGGAATTCCAAATGCCTTTCTGGGCACAAAAGGCCAATCGTTACTTTTGATATACTCACTACGAGCTTCAGATCACTGGTTTCCAGCTCTGGTTTCAAAGCCCTCCATTCCCCTTTGTCTCCATCTACTAAAGTAAGTAGCATGCTTGAGTCTTTGCTGTGTGCCAGAAACTAGGATACACACTAAGTATATGTTCTGTCTCTTTTAGTCAGCTGTCTGTCACTGGGCCAACATACCTGAGATAACCAACTTCAAGAGAAAAGATTAATTGTTGCCTCATAGTTTCAGATATTTCAGGCCATGCCTAGCTGGCCCATTGCTTTTTGGGTGCAACACAATGGAGCACCTGGAAGAGGGGGCTCTCATCTTAGTGTGGGAGCAAGTGAGAGAGAGATGGTGGCCCCATTATTCCCTTCAAGGAAACACCCTAGGCTGTAACTTCCCCACCTGGGTCCCACCAATTAAAGGTTCCACTACCTTCAAGTAGCACAGTGGGCTGGGGACCACAGTTTTAAGACAGGCCTGTGGGGAAAGGGACTGGAACGAATCAGATCCAAACTACAGCACTTTATAACACTCCTATAACGCTCCCACTCCATTTACTGATGAAAAATTGGAGGCTTTGAAAAGCTAAGAGACTTGGCTTTTCTCAACTCATATCATTGAGAAGTGCTGAAGCTGGGCTTTGGGCGCGAATGTCACAGCCTAGAGCTCATTCATTGATCTACTGGCTACTATTGGGCCTTCAGTCTTAACGTCACCTCTTACTCTCCAGATGGCATTTATGCAGCTTGGTGGTGCTTGTTAAACCTCTGCTGTCATGTGAGGAACTTCAATGTCTGAATGACTGATTCTTCTAGTACTTCCCTTGGACCTGGTATTTCCCAGTGACATCAGAAGTGTTATCTCTTTGTCATATCCTGAAATTTGTTAGTGGTAAGATTTAACCTGCCTTGGAAATGTCACACTCTGAAATCTCTTTTTTTTTGGCCCAGAACTTGCTAATCCTCTAGATTTCCCAGTGTTGTAATCCTACCTTTATTACCTTTCAGTTTCATGAAGACTTCTGATTCTCTCACTTCCTTTTGGATTTCCCCTCTTGTTTATGCTCCTCTTATCCCAAGACCAGTCATTCTTATGCTTCTCCAAATTGCACTCTCAGTTCCCTTTTCCTTTGCTTTTTCTTTCTTCCCCTGTGCAAAATATTGACTTTATTACCCTTGGAGAAGGAAGTAGTATCTGGGAAAATTATACACTCTATTCAGCTGCAAGTTTTATATATTAATTGTTTCAATCTCAGTTGGGTCTATACTCTTTCTTATATAACAATTTCTTTCTTTCTTTCTTTCTTTCTTTCTTTCTTTCTTTCTTTCTTTCTTTCTTT
>NDGN011462562.1:0-18669 GCA_002564285.1 Tympanoctomys barrerae
TTTTGGTTGTAAATTGAGACGCAGAAATCAGAGCCACTGAATTATTACTGTGAGTGTAAATACTGTGCTTTATCTTCAGGTATCAGTGAGTGTACACACACAAGCCTAGGGTCTCCACTTGCTGCCTGTGCTGAGAGTATGCTGGGAACATGTGTGTGTAGGGTGTCAGACAGGGCTTCTTGAGGCTGTTGTCCATAACAGCCTAAAGTGATGGATAAGCCCATCTCCCTTGGCCTCACTTCCCTGCTTCCTGTAGTGAAATAGGCAAGAGTTTACACCTTAGCTGCTTGGTGAAGATGCCGTGGTCCCGGTTGTCATTAACATCAGGCACCAGCTGCATGTGCTAAATTAATGTCAACGTCTGGCAACCTTGGCAGAAACAAAGCATGGATCCATGGCAACTCTGATCCATTTTTCCCACTTATAACTTCCCCTTTAGCAACACCTGAATGAGATTATGTAGGACTTTAAAAATGGAGAAATTAATTGCTAAGGACCAAAATAACATCTGGAGTGAGTTACATAGAGATTCTTAACTAAGACATATTGGTATAGAAATCCATGTGGTAATTCACTCTAAGAGTTTTACAGTGGTACTTATATAGAAGTGTGTGTTCAAGTGTGGCTCTCAGAAAGTAAAAATGAGACTCCCACCAAACCACAAAATGTGAATTTATGCCCAAGATTTCATTTAACATAGTAACTACTGAAGAGACTGATAAGATATTAAAGTTTAAAAGAGGATCAAAGAATAGATTTATAGATGGGTCAGTCAAAGGAATGAGGAAAGAATGCTAATAGATACAATACTGATTAATGTCTTTCAAGGCAGTAAACAGTAACATCTGGTGTTATTCTTTATTCTGGACAGAAGGTATTTATATTGCTATTGAATAAAAGTTGTATTTATTGGTCTCAGACAACAATCATTTACATTGTTGGTTGCTTTCTTTTTGCCAGCTTTAATTCTTAAGCAATTGTTGATCATACTTAGTATTAGTAAATAGCGGGGCAAAAGGGCACATGCATGTGATGCCCATGATTCCCCAAGCAAAGTGAGCTACTAGAGTACCTCGGCATCTCTTTTGCCTATTTCCAAATTTAGTCAGTTTTCATGACACTGGTTAAAATATAGTGTCAATGCTGATGACTTTGGCCTTAGATTTCAGATTTGTCCTCCCACATCTGATGTGTCTTGGTGTTCTCAGGGGTCACTGCAGTTATGTCTAATAGCGCAAGTGTGTACTTTATCCACAGCTACCACTGAAATATGTCATTAGTCTGGAGTAGGATTTTGTTTTGCTTTTCTTTCTCCTACACGTCATCATTCATGCGTTACATTAAACTATCTTCAGCAAAGTGTGTGTGTATGTGATTTTTTTTGGTCTAGTGGAAGATATGCATCCTTTTCTCATAGAGCTTATTGAATATTTGTTATATTCTAAGTGCAGTCTGCATATTATTCCATTTTTCTATTTACTGCATGTGACAATGGGACAAACATGATCATCATTTAATGAATCAAGGTGTATCCTTTAAAGATGATAAAGATGATGCATGGGTGGCATCTTGTCAAAAGTGAATCATTTAATAGTTAATGGAGCCTAGGCTTGATCTGAATTCTTTTAGGTTAAAGTTAGATATTTCCATTACAATGTTAACTATTGCACAAATGGCATCATTTTGTTCTTAATGCTCCTGACATTCACTTCTGCATTGGGCTAACTTTCAATGTTTCTTTTCTATCTATTTCCCAGGTACCAGGATGTGAGTTCACACACCTATCTCACTCAGCCAGGGAAGAGTCACCCTTACTAGTCACAAACACTTTTATCTTGCAAAGCCAGTGCCCTTCAATGCAGTGACCACCCTGAAGGCCACTGAATATGTCTTTACCCCTCTCAGCCTGTCTGTCTGCTTGGATTAACCTGTTTCAAAATTCCCTTTTCTCATTACATTTAGACAAGTAATTCTTACTCTAGCTTGGTACGTTTCTCACAGGGAGAAATAGTTATTTTTACAAAATCCTGTTAATGATATTTTACTTCAAGAACCAAGATCTGTTCCACTTGTTTTTTGCCTTTGCCTTCTTCAAGTCCTTATCCTCTGATTCTATCTGATAGCAAAGAACAAAATGCCTAAGTTTAATTTGCAATGTTCTTGCTGAATTCAAACTTTGCTGAATCCCGTACTATCAGAGAAGCTCAATTTATCTTTTGAAACACTTTCCACTCTAAAGCACCTTCAGCTCATTTTTTTGTCTCCTGCTGGGCCTTACACATGCATGTGTTGCCGTTTTACACACTGGATGAAACTGTACTTCTAAGCATCAGAGAATTGGCATGTGTTCTGAGATGTTTTGAAATGTGATATTTCCCAAATAATCAGCATTCAACCTTTAAAAATGAGAGTTATTCTTGGATGTGGGGTCCAAGGGATAGTTTCAGGAAAAATAGTGCATTATCCTGAGAAAGGCAGATTTGTTGAGCTCCTATTTCTGATGAGGTTCACAACAAGCACGGTCATCTTTAACACAACTGTCAGTGTGGTCTTTGTGAATCACTAGCATAACCACGCTGTGTCTGATTTTAAAAGCTGTCTATGGGTCTTCAACGTCCTCTAGAACAAAATAAAACTCTGTAGTATGATGTTGCAGAGCTTATTTTGTCCTCAAACTCTGTTTCTCACATTATGTTCTGTCTTCTCTTTCTACCTCATAGAACCCTATCACTTCTCCACCATATTCCAGAGTATTCCAGTCCCTCCATGTTTCTCCATAATGCACCTCCGCATAGTTGGAAGACGCAATCACGTCTTCTCTAAGCACAGTCTCAGCTCAAGTGCAAAGCCCAGTATAGACCTCTGTGAACATTTTCTTAGCTAGCCCTATCTCCTCACTATTTTGCACTCTGCAAATGTAACTGTGTTACCTTGGGACAAAGTGAGCTTCATGCTCAGCACTCCTGGAGCTATGGTGCTATTTTCCAGGCAGGTATGGATCCAACTTTTATTAAAATGTGAGCATTTTATGGATAGAAACTATGGAGTTTTGTCTCTATATTTCTGGAATATGCACATGTCTATCAGACCACAGTAGATATTGAAATCTATACTTGAGAGAGTAATAAGTGAAGCTGTGACAGTAAAATGTGTTTTAATAAAGAACAAATGGAGCATGACATCAGGAGTATCTACAGAACTACAAAATGCAGATATGTAATCTGGTAGATAGTTCTTAGATGTAGCATACAGATATGCAGAAGGGGGCCAAGTTGTGAGTATGGGGTAATGATACCCTTTGATTTTTTCTGGGGAGAGGTCATAAAAGAAGTTAGAATACTAGCCTCAAGTAAATAAAAGTATTAGGAAAAGTATTAAAGTCTTAGACGCAGAAGAGTAAGAGTCAACTCATTATTGGAACTTGGCTGTAAACTAAAAGTTGTTTATTTGAAAAGAATCAAAGTATATTGTCCAATTGGCTCAAGTTGCAAAGTACCAGTGATGTAATACTACATAAATGTGCTGTGACCAGGGACAGACTTCTGTCAGCATTTCTATGTCTAGTCAAATCCCTTCATACCACTCCTCGTTCATAGAAAGAACAGAATTCAATGAAGGCTGGTAGTGGTATTTTCTCATTCAAGGAGTTCTTAAGTTTTGTGTCCCTTCTGTTCTAGTTGGGCTTCCTATATTCTGAACTTGTTATTTTGTGGTGGTAGTGGTGGTTGTTGTATTTAATACACAGCACATTATCAACTTCACACTTCTATACCAAATGTACGGTGTTTTTACCACTCCATGTCATTTTGCATCTTTCTCTTCTTGAAGATGTGTTTCCAGCTTCCAGCCAACTCCTGATGATCCTTTGTCGGTTTCAACATATTAAGTGTTTTAGGGCAACTTCGGGGCTGGAACCCTAAACTTCTGAGGGAAGAGATCCAGAAGCAAACTCAGGATGTGGATCACTAAGGAAGGTACAATCGTCACCTTATATTCCCAAACATGTATGAAGGGTGAGTTCCGCATCCTCTTGTTCTTGGATTCTGGAACCACTGTAGAAGTGAAGCTCAGATAATATAGAAGATGGAAATTGTGCTTCTCGACATACATATTTATTCACTTTTATTCAGGAATACTGGGCCTAGCAAAGTGAACAAAAACAAACCAGAATTGTAACATTTTACTTATTAATCAGTGGACAAGAAAACCTAAGGCAGCCAGAGTTTATTGTCTGGTAAACTGGAACCAAACAAGGGTACAGAGTAGAGATTTTCTCTGATGTGTCATGCTTCAAATGGGTAGCTGTGCTGCTCCACATAAAGACATTGAGCTATAAGAAGCTTGCATGTGTTTTACTTCTTGGTCTATGAAAGAGAACCAGCTATTTAGTTGTAGTACCAAAGCTTTTCCTTTTATTTATGTTTATTTATTTAGTTTTTAAAAATTTCACCCACTCATGCAATAAGCCAAAGTTTTATAATTAGTGAGATGGAAATGAATGGACTAGGGGGAAGGTTGGTTGAGTACTCAGCAGGCCAAATAAATCATTATTGAGAAAAAAAAATAATACACTTGGCAATGGATTTGTACACAGAGAATGCTCTGTGGCTGACCTGGACAGTAGTTCTAATGATCCTACAGCCCAATTTCCTGGTTTCTTTGGTTAAGGGTGTGGTGAGGGTTGGGTTCCGTGCTGTAGCCCTCCTCCAAAGCCTCAGCCTCCATTTGTACCTACACAGTGCAAATATCACTGCTGCCTTCTCTTAGAGGTCAAATCATTTCCTGTACAAGATTTGTCCTTCACTTACTGTTTATTCACATCATCTGCTCATCTAACAAGACCCTTCTATGCATATTTTAATCCTGTGATTGTACATTTTACAAAGGAAATGTATGTAGTTTTGTCATGCAAAAATTACCTGAAATATTCAAAAGTATTAGCACTGTATTCCCAGCTAAGTAAAGGTGCTGTCAGGAGTTGGGGAGCCTCTGAAATATTTGATTCCATTTTAAAACATGTTATGTATTACTTTTCCATAAAAGTAATTCTGTCTCTAAAACATCTTACCAGTTTTCCCAAGAGAAAGCTGTAGTTAAACAAAACATGTTTCAAATGTGGTCCATCTCCTACGGAACACATGGCACCTAATTCAGCTGAGTGGTGTCCCAGAGATAAGGTCAGAAAATCCTAAGAGATCTCACAATGGGCTTGTTCTTTCTCCTCCTGTTCCACAACAGTCTTTCACCAGTGTTTCTCAAACTCATTAGAGGTTACACAAAAATAAAAGATCATTATTTTTATTTGTTTTATCCCTAGTTACATAAATTACAATTATTTTTTATAGTTCCTATCATTTTAAATTATTCTTAAAGCAATTTAATGGAAAAGACAAACTAAATAGATTTTTAATACTTCAATAAAGAAGTATCACATGTCACAATTACCTAGGCATTATCTCTGGTGTTTGTTGAGTGAAATCTGAGGAATAATCTCTTCAATAATCCAGCCTTCCCCTCCTCCGTCTTTTTCTGCACATAAGTCCACCCTAAGTTCAATGAAGCAGAAAACAAAGTAGAAACATATTTTGAAGCATAATTATCACAAAATGCTTCCAGTTTATATTTTCGCAAAATGAATAAAGTCTGCAGGTTTAAGCTCTTTCCTTTCATCCGGATCTTCTCTTTGTCACAGAATCCTTTGTCATGTAATGAGAAGTTGATGAATGATGAAATTTGAAGTTTCACCAAAGAGGAGACTATTTTGAAAAATAAACAGTTTTCTCAGTTTTTATATTCACAATAATGTTAATTGTAAGGCAACAGAGCAGGAACTGAGATATTTGTTTGAAATAGAAGCACAGTAAAAACACAGGCTGTGCTGACAGCTGATAGGATTCCAAATAGCCTCCCTCTGATTTGCAGTCCATCCGTCCAGGTGTAAATATTTATTAAGCTTGATACAAAGTAATTCACAAAATGATTAACAGTATGTATCACAGTTTTTCTTGGAATGCTGAGCTGAATATGCATTTTATTTAGTATATCAGCAGAACCCAAGTTTCATTCACAAACAAAAGCAGTCTAATTTAAACTGTCTCAGATCTTTGCCAGACTTTTATAACTTTTATTAGAAATGAGTATTTTATATGCTTACTCAGATGCATGCAGAAAGGGGTTCTTTATTGTTATAATTTCATTTCAATAAAAAGTAAGAAGAATTGAAGCACTGAATAAAATTTGAATCACTAAGCAAAGTGAGAAGTAATTACAGTTTTCAACAGTGCATTACTCGATGTATAAACTGTATAATTAGAAATCTTTATGCAAATTCCTCATTTTATAACACTAAAATTTAAAAAAAAAATTTCCACACACTTAACTGGTAATACTACCAGTCTACTACCCTCTGTCCTCCAAAACATTCACAAAATATTTTGGAATAATCACGTTGAAATCTTTCAACATTTTCAGTAATACATTTTTGGAAGGTTTGATTTTCATTACTATACACTCTATATGTTAGAATGCTATGCTTGCATGCTGCGTAATTTAAACTATAGTATTTCTCAAAGAAGCTGCCATATATGAGTTGAAGCCTTAAGTTTGATAACTTCTGCTATATTTTTCTGTACCTGTTAAGAGGCTTTTAGTAATGAGATGAAAGGTGATATAGAATGACGGTAACTATCAAAGCTTTAAAGTCATATGCTCTCAGATCTATCCTAGACTCATTTAATACTGTTACATCCTGGAATAACTCATTTATATAACTATCTTAATCCTTAATTCTCTATACTATAATACTAGAGCTATGAAAGCAGGTACTTAGAGCCAGTGAGATAGCTTAGTGGACTAAGCACCTGTTTAGACAAGCATAGGAACCGAGATTTGATCTCCAGCACCACATGCCATCCAGCCTTGCCCCCTACAAGTACTGAGCTGGCCACTGAGTTGGGGTGTGGTGGCACACACCTTTAATTCCAGTGCTGTGGAGGCTGACAAAAGGAGGATCATTATAAATTCAAGCTGGGAAGTGAGACGCTATACCAAATACATAAAAAAGCAGGTACTTAATAGAGTATTGTGAAAAAGTAATAGTACAAAGTAGGATAAGCAAGTAGCACACTAATTATTATTGCTACTATCAATATAATTCAAAATTTATGAGTAGAGTTTCCAACTATTTATTAATCTTAATTTGGAAAAATACACCAAAAATGAGAAAAAATCAGAAATTTCCTAGAAATAATTCATCATAATTATCCTCCTTAGCTCACTTGAGTATGTAGATCTTTCCTTAATGAAAAGAAGCTATGAAGAAGAAAATTCCCACTCTGGAACATTCTAGTTTAGGGAACAGAGAGGAGAACACATTGGTTCATGATCTAAAAGAGCGGACCTTCACCGGTGAAAACCTCTGAGACAGTCATTGTTGGGCTAAAACCCCGCCATAATTGCTAGAGATTCAGAGTCGACAAGCATATGAATTAATCTGAGGGCTACCCAGTTATAAAGGAGCCTCTATATTATGTGAGATTAAGTGCCAGGAAATTGGCCAGAAAAGCAAATATCAATGAAAAGTCCCTTGACCTTTCTGGTAGAGAGAGTAGAGTAGAAAAGAAAACATTTTGAAAGACACTAGAACATTCTGTCTTTGCCAAGTCTGTATGCAGGAGACATGCACTCAGAGCCTCTGTCATAAAAGTTTTATCTGAACCTAGCTGACCTGGCAGAAAAGACATATTAAATTCAAGAAAATATTGGGCTTCCACATGGAGAATGGTAAATAACCCCAGCTTATTCTAGAATTCTATGGGAGAAGAGAGATGGCTGGCTTCAGCTCACTGTAGCCATCCTGCTAAGATGCATTTGTGAGGTTCATAGTCTACAGATGCAGCTTCACTACAGGCCTGAGACCTCCTCACAGCACAGAACACTCCCTCCCCTAAACTTTTCCCCATCTTCCTCAAGGTCTATTTTCAGCTCTTCCTTTTTCCAGGTAGTATGTCCAATTTTCAGAAAAAAAAATGACAATACATGCTAAAAGGTGATGCTCTTCACCCTACCACACCCTCTAAAACTTGCACAGCCATAGGAAAAATGACAATGAAACATGACAGGAATTTTGGAATGTGAATTCTAATGACTGAAAGATTTTTCTGGATAAAATGAAGAGCATGCTAGAACAAATTGGCAAAATAAATAGAGATGACAATCTTAAGAACAAAAATAATTGGTAGAGTTTAAAAATAGAACAAGTTGAAGAGTCTTATGTAACATCATATTGGGAATATGATCTAATGATACAAGGCAAGAAAGAGAAATAAACATTGGGTATGCATATTGGAAAGGAAGAAATAGAGAAGAAAGATTTGTACTAATAATGTTTGGACAGGATATCATGTCTGTATCTCATATTATGAATAACTACTATGAGGGTAACAATATGCAATGTATTAATTATTGAAAAGGTCCTATTAATCGGTTTTGAAACTGTCTCATTGCTATTTTTTCTCAACAAAATTAAATAAAAAATAAACCATATACTTCAAAGAAAAAAAAACTGTCTTTGTTCCTACATTACATGATGGCCCATAGGGAAATTTAAAAGATAATGCACCCTCAAAAATGAAAGACTTAAGTTCAAACTAATCAAAAAAATGTGCAAGACTGACCTGCAAAATGCAACAAAATTTTGATGAAAGAAATGAAAGCCTAAATGAATGCAGAGATACACCATATTCACTGATAGAAAGGTTCATTACAACCAGGACATCAGTTCTTCCCAACTGGTTCTATAGATTTAATGTAATCCCAATCAAACTTGCAGCGAGCTACTTCCTAGCTATTATTGGGATGGATCTCAAGTTTATACAGGGAGGCAGAAGATCCAAACTAGCCACTTTGTAAGAGAGGAGCAAAGCTGGAGAATAACATATTCAGATAGCAAGACTATTAGGGACAGTAAGAGAAATAGTATGTTATTAGAAAAAAAGTAGATTAGTGGAATGGATTAGAAAGCCATGAAAAAGACCTACATTGGAAGTCAAGTGATTTTTGACAAAGGAGCAAAGGGAATACAGTCCAATTAACATAAACTTTCAACAAATTATACTGAAATAAAAGGACATTCACATGTAAAAGTAAACTGAAGAAAAGTAGAGGTAGATCATATATACTTTATGAAAATTAACTCAAAAGAGATCATAGACTTAAATTTGAATCATAAAGTTATAAATTTAAAGAAGATAGCATACTTGAAAATTGATGATTTTGAGTATGACATTGACTTCTTCAATACCTCAGCACAAACACCTTTCATGAAAACAATAATTGATAATGTAATACTGATTAAAATTTACAACTTCTGCTGTACAAAGTTAATGTGAAGAAAATGAATACAGTAGCCATGGATGGGTAGAAGTTATTTGGAAGTGATATAACTAATAAAAGATTGTGGGCTAGGGCCATAACTCTGTGGCCTATGTTCCTCCTGGCAAGTGCAAGGACCCGTGTTCGATCCCTCAGACTGCATTTTGTGCCAGTCTCGATGCACTATGCAGGCCACTGAAACCAGCCGTGGTGGTGCATGTCTGTAATCCCAGCATTGGGTAGACTAAAACAGGAGGATCACTAAGAGTCCAAGCTGCGTAGCAATATCCCGAACCAAATAAATAAATAAATGAATAGATAAATAAATAAATGAT
Source organism: Tympanoctomys barrerae (assembly GCA_002564285.1). NCBI lineage: Eukaryota > Metazoa > Chordata > Mammalia > Rodentia > Octodontidae > Tympanoctomys > Tympanoctomys barrerae. The sequence goes on from NDGN011462562.1 coordinate 9,708, forward strand.
CTATTTTTTGTAAAGATTGCTATTCCCAAAGTAAAAGGATCACTTAGGAAAATGCAGTTAAAAAGTGGGCCAAAGACTTTGAGATGCACCTCACTAAAGAAGATGTACAACTATCAAATAAGCATAAGAAAAGATCCTGTACATCTGTTGTTATTGGGAAAGCCTGAGTTAAAACAACAGTGACATGTCACTGTAAACCCACAGGAGGCCTGCGGCTTAGCAGTGGAAACACTGAATGCTGGTGAGATGTGGACCAATAGGAACTCTCAATCCCTGCTGCTTGGAGAGAGGAATGGAGCTCTTACTTTGAAATAGTTTTGGTAGTTTTTTACAAGACCAAAAATATCTTAACTGTATATTCCAGCAATTATTGTACACAAATAAATGAAAAGCGTATGTTCGCACTAAAACTAGCACTTAGATATTTTTGGCAAATTTATTCATAATTGACAAAATGTGTATACAGCCACATTGCCCTGTGGTTGGTGAGTGGATAAACGATGGTCCATCCAGACAATGAAATGTTATTCAGCAGGGAAAATAAGAGTTATCAAGCCACAAAAAGATGCAGAAGCCCACAAATGCATATTTCTAAAGGAAATAATCCAATTTAAAAGGCCTACATAGTACGCAATTCCAACTATCCTGACATTCTAGAGGGGTCAAAATTATGTTAACAGATTAAAAAAAAAATCTAGTGGTTGCCATGAGTTTAGAAAGGAGGAAAGGTAGGTCAAAAATGAATTTTACAGCAAAGAAATTACATTTATCTATCTATCTATCTATCTATCTATCTATCTATTTATGTGGTACAGGGTCTTTCTATGCAGCTCAGACTCGCAGTGATCCTCCTGTGTTGGCCTCCCCAGCGTGGCATTACATGCATGCTTCACTATGCCCAGTCTCCATGGCCGGCTCTGAACAGGGCCGGCATGGCATGCAGTACCGGGGATTGAACCAGGCTCCCTGTGCTTGCCAGGCAGGTACTTAGACTGATGAACTCCCTTTCCAGATCTCTTTCTAATGTCATTATGGTAGAAACAGTGTTCTATTTCACTTCCAGAATGTAAAAAAGGGGGGGATTCTAATGCAAATTATGACCTTTTGCTCCTCAAATGTAACAAATTCTGCACACGGTAGGAAGTGTTTATCATAGAAGAGGTTACTGATGCTTTGGAGCCAATTATATGTGTGAAACCTATATGCTTTTCTCTCAGTGTTTGCTCTGAAGCTTAAACTGCTGCCAAGAAAAATTTAAAGTACTTGCTCTACACAAATTAGAACATTTGAAAAATATTATCTGTTTCTGAAGAGCAGGTTCTAGAAGGGAATCTAGAAAGTCTGTCTATGTCATGTATAGATGCATACACATAAATGCAAATTGTGCATATATTCTTTGTAATGAGATGCAGCCTATGGTGTGTAGTGCAGCATCCTCTGTCTCCTACACTTCTTCATGTTTATCCTGTTAGTGATGAAGATGTGGAAAGGTTGGAGAGTCGTTTCGTACTTATGAATATTTGCTTCACAGATTCTTAAATGAGAATAGCATGCATTTAAGTCATCAATTGCATTTTTTAAATAAGCCATTAAGTGTTTTGCTATAGATGGGCTCATCTTATTCAAAATAGGGGGCTTTGCTCAGGAACCATTTTTTAAAAAGCATTAAGTAGGATTCTGCCATGTTTCTTTCAACTTTCCATTAAGAAAGGAACTAATGGCCTAACAAGTCAATTAGCTAGCAGTGTGCACTTTGAGGAATGATTAAGGATCACTGAGCTCATACAGCAATACTTCATCTTATGAACAACTGCAAGTATAAAAAAATCTGTGACTATCTCTGAACTGCAGAACCGCCAGTGCAAATATATATGTTGTGCAATTTTAAAATTAATTTTAACAAAATGATGCAAGTGTTTCTGTAGATATCTGGCTTCTCCGAAATCACTAAATAGCAGATAAAGTAGTATGTGATTTATAACAATTTATAAGGTAAATCTTTATTTTGTCATCGACAAATTATAGTGATCAAGTATCTTATTTTTATGGCCAGATGTTTGTAATGAATTCAAAGCATTTACGGTGATCACACATACATATATGCCATTAAGAAAAACTTTTTCTGTGTATCATGCCAGGAATATGGAGAGCATTTGTACCTATAAGCAAAAGTAGTTAGGGGTGACTACTCATCACTGGAGGAGCTTGAGTCCTTGCTGTCACTGAAGATGCGGTTCTCTTTGATCCTTATGCTGAGTGCTGCTTCCTGGCTGCAGTACAGACCCCTCAGCTGCTGGCAGTTATTCATCCCTCCAGCATAGACTTTCTAGCTTCCACCCTCTGGCCTTTGGGCCGTCCCCGTGCACATCCTTTGTACAGACATGCATGAGACATTGGTGGGTCACGTTCTGCAGCTGGACTCACGGAGGACATTGCGGTGGGATCCAGGCCCTCCGCTGGATTCTTTGGGCTTCTAGTGCATGGACAGATCTCCAGTATTCTTCTGCATTTGACTTTTTGGGTGAATATTATAAAATATTATAATCCTATAAATTTTGTGTCCCCTGCTACTTCTATTCACTTGCAAACATTGACTACAGCAATATAATATTGCCTTAATATTTCACATTGAGAAGAGATGTGATTTTAGCTTATTAACATCACATATCTACATGCTACATATTTTTATAATAAAATTTTACGCAAATGACAATTATTTTATTTTAAGAAAGCAACAATTATATATAATGATGAAAATATGTTGATCTTGTGGGATTGACCTTTTACTCAATGACAAGATGCAAAAATAAAAGGTTAAAACAAAGTAGCAAGTGAATGAACGCAATCAAATTAGAAGATAGATCCCTAATTTATGATGTCTGACTGATTTTAAAACAAAATAGTTATTGCAGATGAAAACATTTTTGATGGTGCTTAATTTTTTTAGCTTGAAATATTCTCTTGATATTTTATATCCTACAATTGAAATTGGACTTTTCTTTAGTTTTGGAAAGGCCTGAATTTGAAACTGTAAACATGTGAAATAGAAATATCAGCCCCATGACTGTTGCCAGGAAGCACGCTACAACTTTTTAAAAGGCTGAATATTTAGCTTCTAATACCAATGTGCAGGAAAACACAACTTGATGTTAGTTGTTAAAAAAGCAATGTAAAGAAATTTTCTTCCTTGTACTTCGTACTATCTAGTATTTAGCGTCATCAGATATGCCATTAGGTTGTAATAAAAGTATTAGAAACTTGGTGTCATTCTGTTATAAAAACCTAAAACAACAAAGGGATCTTTTCAACAACTGGTTTTAAAATTTGTATTTGCTTGCCCTATCCATCTTAATTAATTTTAAAAATATTTTTAGTACTAGAGATATTTCAATAACGTTTTTGCCAGTAAAATAATGAAAATCACAGTTTCCTTAAATTTTATTTTCAAAAATTTTAGGTTAAGAGAAATATGTTCATATTCTCACATAAAGAAAAAATTAGTTGTGGAAATACTCAGATAAAAATACTGATTTACAAGTATCATTAATTTGCTCAGAATTTTTCTCCTCCAAAAGAAATTCCCAGGGGTTTTGCTTTGATATTGCACAGTAATTATTCTTAACAAACACTTATCAAAGGAACACATTCAAACTTTATTTCAATTTATACTGGGACTAATCTCCAAAGGCACATTACTGTGTCACATTGATAAATATCAACTACTAAATATTTGGTAAGGAATTTCTGGATTTTTTCTTTTTTTTTGGTGGGGTAGAACCAGGGATTGAACTCAGACCCTTGTGCTTGCCAGGGAAGCACTTATTCTACTGAGCCATCTCCCAGGCCCAGAAATTTCTGGAAAACATTTTATTATTAATATCATGGAGAAAATACATGGATTAAATCACAAGATTAAAATAAACGATTTTTATTTATAAAATTTTAAGAGAATTGTAAAGATGTTTTAGAAACTAGGTTATTGAAAAATATTTTCGTAGATTTCCTTAAAATATTTTGATTGAATAATTAAATGTGTAGTGCTGATTTTAAGTTCAAGTTGAATTAAAAATAAAATTTCACTTACTACAAATTAGATGCATTCATCAAAGTAATCCTCCTACTAGTACAATTGCTTATTATTAATGAAACAGAAAAATTTTAGTGCACTTCATAACATATTAGAAATATTTAGGGGGTAATATTTATTGAGAATGAAACCTTTACCAGCAAAACACAAGAACAATAACAGTTGAACAATAATATTTGTGACACAGAAGGGAGATGTAAAAGAAATATTTTTATTAGGATATATTAATTCATAATTTCCTTGCTGGTATCCCAAAATTTCCATTGTAAATCTCACCGATCAGTTTGATGATCAGTTTGATATTTCAACTTCTCAATTCCTTACTTTTTCATCTGCTATGATATTTTGTCTGCACACAAATATAGTCACATAGTCTCAGAGACACTTTTTAGTGTCTCAAGTTGTTCATCTTGAATTTGGCAATAATCTCTTCTCTTACTTTTGTAGTTTCTTCCTTGATACATTCATTAGGGTTCCCTAGCAGAGCAGAATCAATAGAAAATATATGGACATTTCTTCAAGGGAAGGAGGAAATGTTACAGGATAAGAGATGGGAGAGTTCAAAGGGGCCCTCTTTGAGAACAGAATGAGAAGAATCCACAGTGGGCTTGCTGCCCGAGAGCCCAAGGGTCTAGTCACTTCTCAGCCTAAGGAGACGGAACCTATAGAACAAGAGCGACCAAAATGTAGCACCAGGGCTAACAGCATGGACACTTATTGCACAGTTGCTGCTGCAAGTCTGCATTGGAAATCTGAAGAAACTAGAGACTGATATCCAAAGGTGATGGCAAAACCTGGAGCTTCCAGGAAACAGGCAGAGTTGCTTCTTTTTTCCTTTTTTATTGCATCCAGGCTAACAGGGTAGTGACTGGTGTGGCCCGTGCACAATGTGGGTGCCCCCTTCAGTGTCCTGCCTGCCTACAAGTCAAGCAAAGACGCAGCCAGAACTGTGCTTGCTGACCTGCGAGGACATTCTCCGGCCATGTATGTTGCCACATGGGCAGTAAGGCTTAGCTTCGACATCCTATTTCCTTGTTTTATGCAATTACATCCATTGTTCTGCAGTCTTCTTTTTGTTTTTATTTTAACCCCCCTTTAGATAGGTTTTGTTATCCAAGTCTAATCAAACACAATTTCTTAAAAACTGCATATTGTAGCCCCACTTTTCCCTGGTAGAAATGGTTCAGAACGATAAAGATACACTATGATATGAATGTTTATATCCCTCAAAATGTATATAGAGGGCTGGGGAGATGGCTCAAAGGGATAAGCGCTTCCTTGGCAAGCGCAAGGGCCTGAGTTCAATCCCCAGTTCTGGGAAAAAAAAAAAAAGTACATAGAAATCAAATGCTGAAAGTGGTGGTTTTGTAACTATGTGGCATTTAGGAAGCAATCAGCTAAGAAGAGCTCTTCCCACATGAAGGCATGTGCCCTTAGAGAAGACTGAGAGAGCTTGTTCATCCCAGTCCCCCAGGGAGGACACAAAAGGTGCTGTTGATAGAGCCCTGGCCTTCGGCAGACATTGATACATTGATCTTGAGAGGCTCAGCCTTGAAATCTGCGTGCAATAAAGGTGTCTTTATTTTGTCATCTTGTTTTGAGACAGGGTCTCATTCTGCCATATAGGTTGGCTTTGAATTCACTTTGAAGCCAAGGCTGGCCTCAGATTTACAGCAATCCTCCTGCCTAAGCCTTCTGAGTGTTGGGTTTAAGGGTGTGTACAATCGCAACCAGCCTAGTCTGTCTTTGAGAAGTTAAAGCAGCTTAAAATAGATGAAGACTGTGCCACATGTCACCTTTACAAAAATAATGTTTTAGCAAAACTCTTGCTTAAAACACTTTATTTCCTAAGAAATCCCAAAATTACCCCACCACATTCTGTTACTTCCCCTCATTCATATATCCAAATGTTATCTTTTGGCGATTTATTTACACCTACATGTACTACTACTTTCAAAAATTGCCATGAACTTCATGTTTATATTATCATATTATAATGTGAATTAATGATAGAGGTTAATTATAGAGATTATAATAATATTTAGTATAAAATATCATTTAGTGTATCATATTTTGTCTATCTACAACACAGCATATATATGTTTAAAGTTTCAGTTAAATTAAATGAATGACACATGACATAGTATGGGATATAAACTTTGCATTAAGCATTTGTTTTCCCTTTGATTTATCAAGGAACCATGATTTGTCTTATTTCATAATAATGGGATAGATATAATAGTGTTCTCCTTTCTAGCTATTGTAAAATCCTGAATGTTGCAGCACCACTTAGGCACTTACTGCAAAATGATACTTCATAATCCATTAGATCAATATGTCTGTGCCTCCATCTCAGGAACCCAGGGGAGCAGGAAATTGCTAATTGGCGATGAAGTTTGGAATACCAAGAGAAGTCTTAGATTATGAGACAGAGTACAATGCTTTCAGTATAATTTTGTGGTTGTACTAATGTTTTGGTCTCCAAGTGACTTTATTTTCCCTTCCTCTAAAACAACTGAAATAACTTCATAGAATATTGTTATTTTATTTTGCTTAAACCTCCTTTTCATACCTCACAAATTCTCCAAGTATTCATCTGACAAGCTAGGTAAATAACGCTATTCTGATAGGAATCAGAAAGTTGTTGAAACACGGTTAGGGCGACATCTTGATTTATAATTATGTCCTCTACCTTTAGATGATGCTATCCTAGTATGATGTTTATAGCACTAAATTTTCAATGGTTTCTTTCTAATGGGTTCTTTCACATTTCAATGGAACATTGGTAATGGTTATAAAACCACTGTCTTGGTTACTTTTCTCCCATTGCTGGGATAAAGCACTGACACCCAAAATGAAGGAAGAAAAGATTTTTTAGCTCAGTTAGTGGAGGTTTCAGTCCATACTCAGCTGGCTCCAAAGCAGAGAGGCACATGGTGGAGACAGCAAAGAGCAAACCGCAAGGGGAGGGGCTAAAGCCCAGGCAGCTATCCCTCCTTACATTGTAATGCACATTACCCATTCCAGGGCCAGAGTGTAGCGTTCACAGCCCGAATCCCAGCACTAGTGATCAAGAATCAATCACAAAAACTCCAGAAGCCACCCCTGTGACTACATGAGCCTTTGGGAGGACAGCTAGACACACATCATAACAACTATGCTTTCAAAATTTGAATGTTTCATAATATCTATCATTAATTTATGTAAATGAAATATGGAAAGATTTTGTATTTTGCTCCAAGCATGTTCTGTCCTTTTCTTAAAAATATTTCATAAATATATTTGTGCATACTACTGACCCAGAATTACATACAAGCATCCCATAATGATATTTCATTCAATGATGAACCATATATACAATACTCCCATAAGTTTATACTGTCTGGTGGCGTCACAGCTATGTTATTTTGTCTATGTGCCCTCCATTCTGTTCGTCTGCCTCATAACACTCTTCTGATATCTCTCATTAAGCAAGTCATGACTATGTAAGTACATACTGATGTAGTATCTAAGCCCTGTTTCTATGCCTACTCTTCCAAACTGCATATTAATATGCAACTACAATTGCAATGTGAAAATTTGTGTTTAGAAGGGAGTAATTTTGTCCTGTGGTATGCAGCAACCTACTGTTTGACAAAGGAAAAAAAAAAAAGGAATTCTGCCTCTCATCTTTTCCATTAGTTTTCAATAAGCATAAGACGCTTGTGTTTGCGGTGAAGTAAGATAGGAGATTGTTAAGGAATCATTTTCCAACCCACCCCTAATCTCAAGAGTGGGTTCTTAAAATCTAAAAAGAGGGACCTTTAATTCTTCCTCCCTAAGAAGACTAAGGGGTGAATCTTTGACTTACTGAGCTGTTTTTTCAGGTAAATTACCAATGACTATGAACTCGAGGTGTCTGTCACTCCCTATTCTATTGCTCATCATAATTAGCTAACAACTACCCTCCAGAATTAGAAGACACCACTCTAAATTTTGTTTAAATACAGGAGTTACCACAGTTCAACAAAATAGACTAAAAAGTAGTAAAAAGTGACAAGAAGGCCATTACCTAATGATAACATGGTTAATTTAGCAACAGGAAATGACAATTATAATTAGGGACCAAAGTCAAAGCATCCAGGTATTTAACTGATTACTAATAAAGCCACAGAAAGAGATAGGTGCCATTATAATATTAGTAGGTGACTTTAAAACTCTGCTTTCAAAAATTGATATATCTGGATGTATACCAGGACAGATAATTAATGAGGCATCTCATTTAAATATCTACAGGGCATTTTATGCTATAGTTCAGAATACCAAAGAACAAAAAGCCAATCTCAATAAATTTTAAACCATTGAAGTCATTTCAAGTGCTATTTTTTTTTTTTTTTTTGGAACCGGGGATTGAACTCAGGCCCTTGCGCTTGCCAAGGAAGCGCTTATTCCACTGAGCCATCTCCCCAGCCCCCAAGTGCTATTTTTTTCTTTTGCCACAAACCAAAACCAAAACTGTTACAAAATATTTGGAAAACATACAAATACATGGAAATGAAGCAAGTTATGCTTGAACAGCAAATACTCATTGGAAAAAAATTCAAAACTTTTGAGAAACAAAAGGGAACAACATGTCAAAGCCTATGGGATACAGCACAAACAATAGTAAGAAGGAAGTAGGGATTACCTAAGGTACACATCAACAGAAGAACAAGGGTTTCAAATAACCTACCATTAATTTCAAGGAACTGTAAGCCAAACACAAAATTAGTGGAAAGAAGCAATAAAGATTGAAGCAGAAATGAGTAATATAAACACCAAAGTATAAATATCAATGAAATACAGAGCTAACTAGGAAACAATAAAACAGAAATCTGCATCTAAATTAAGTGATAA
>NDGN011462568.1:0-11723 GCA_002564285.1 Tympanoctomys barrerae
ACACACACACACACACACACACACAATTTTTTTTTAAAAAAGATGGAACAGGATTGTATAGCTACTCAAGTGTACAACACATGGATTAAGTCATACCACATAGTTGAAAGTTGGCTTGGATTCATTGAAAAATCGATACTACAAAATGAAGTGTAACTAGTATACAGTGTAAATAGCCACACTAAATTGTTGAAAAATAAGAAACAAAAGAAGCAAAAAGGCATGATAAATGGTCAACTGAAATTCTAAAGGACCAAAGACACTTCATCAGTGCCACACCTACATAGGCTAGGCCCAGCAGTCTTTCCTGAGTTCACCGTTCCAGAATGCTCTCTTTAATCCGGTCTCTGTTCCTGAGGCATATTGTAGAGATACAAGTCTGTTTTCCATATATGGAAATTTGCATTCGGTGATCATCCTTGGTGAGTAACCTATCTGAAGGTCTGTTTTTATGGTGTCTTATACAACATAGCTCTGGAATTGTAATGATGGCTTTGGGAAAACAATATCAAAGAGAAATGCTGATCCTGAGCTGTTTGAAAACAAGATATCCATTAAAAAGATGACTTCTGTGACATAAATAGTATAATCAGTGTCTACTAATGCCATTGAGAAATCAAAGCATTCCTGAAGATGTTGATAGGTAAGGGAGAAGCTGACTATCTCTGGTTGCTCAGGGAAGGGGACTACTTCGTAAGAAGCCTTCTGATAACATCTATTAAAACTCATCTCTCAAAAACTATGCTTCAGAGAAAGGGAAGACAGGTGCGTTGGATTCCCAAAACTTCAAGTCTTAAAATTTAAGGGCCAGGGAGATGGTTCAGTGGAATAAGTGCTTTCCTGGCAAGCGCAAGGACCTGAGTTCATTTCCCAGTTCTGGGGAAAAAAAAAATTTAAGAAAAACATTTATGTACATCACTTGGCAGTGAAATAATAAACAGTACTTCGCAAGTATAATTTCAGATTTCTTGGAGAATGGGCTAAGTCTGGTTATTCTGCAGCTCATCTGAGGATAAAGAATTATATTGCAATGTAAGATGAAAAAGACTATGCTGTCACTGAATCTGGAAGTTTATTGAGAGAGTTCTTGAAATGGGGCATTGGAATTAAGATAAATGTAGGTAAAAAGGGGTTATGTGGCTGTGCATCATATTCTTCTGATATGAATGACAAGTTTCAACTGATTAAAAGCTAGAATATCTGATCTTCAAATTGTATGCTTATGATGAGAACCAGCTCCAGCAAGAAGCAGAAGACTTTCTTTAGCATGGAAGCTAAAGCACTGAGCCTGAAATTCAAATCCTCAGAAGCAAAAGTGTGGCCGCACAGAGAACAAACCTTTATGGTTGCATAGCTGACTCAGCCTAATAAAGTAATCTAAAATACGAAGCATTCTAAAGAGGACTATACATAATGCTACTTCAATGATTACTGTAGAATGAAGCATATACATTGTTCAACAACTGTACAAAAGATTTAAATACAAAGGTAAGTAATACTTTTTGCAACTTTAACTCCAAACTCCAGGATACCAACTAATTGGCAGATTCATCATATTAAATTTTCCAAATTAGCACTGTTAAAACAGCAAATAAATGGGTGTGTAAAACCAAAAAGGCAGAATTTGAAAAAGACCAAGAGAACAAAGAAGCCAGTAAGAGTATTTCAAATAAAATGAAAGTTTAACTTTAGTGGTCTACGTACACAAATACAGAATGGATAAAGGAAATGAGGAACCAACTATTTGAAAACATCTAAATTGAATATATATTGATGGGAAAAATGATAGCATATTTCAGGTGGATATTTTTAAGCAACTAATTTATTGGGAAAGGAGGTCTATTTAACAGGAAGCCATAACACAATTTATGTTTCTTATAAGATACAAACAAAATACATATGAAGATTTTGATTGAACTTCAATTAAAAGTCAGTGGTCATTCAGGAGGTTGCTGTCATCAACACCAGAATAATACATGCTCCTCTCAAGTTTATATGGATCATCTATCAACACAGAATACATTTAGGCCTTGAAATACTACAACATACTTAAAAGAACAAAAATCATACAGTGTGTGATCTTGGAGTACAAGTACACTAATCTGTAATGACAAAATTACTGAAAATTCCAAAACCTGTGGCATTGTAGTGAACATATTTAACACATGGACAAATAAGAAATATAGTAATTTCAGACATAAAAGAATAGAAATACTGAATTGGTGTATAACCATGGACGAAATTAACTCAATAAGTGCATCTAACAAAGCATTTTGCCCAGATGAGGTCACTGTTGAAGTCCCACAAGCATTTGAAATTTCTTTACTAATTCTCTATAGTCTCTTTGAAAAAATAGTAGTGGCAGTATTTTCATGACAACAGCATCAATCTAATTCCAGAATATGACAGAATTTTAAATTATTTAATGAAGCACAGTGAGCTATTAGAGACAACTTTATGCAACTGGAAAAATCTACATGAACAAAACTCTTAACAAGCCACAGACATTCAATGGTGAAGATCAGAAAACATTTTCTTTAAATTCAGGAAAGAAAGAAGGACTTTCAGTTGATACTCCTATACAATATTATATTTGCAATCTTATTCAGATGAGAGAAATAATGAAAAATACTAGTAGGAAAGGAAAATCAAATTTTCCTTCTAATCTGTCAGATTTCATCAAAAGACATTAAGAGGTAATAAATGCAGCAATGTAGGAGTGCAAACATTTTTTTAAAAATCAGCATATTTTCTTTTCATAAATACTTAAACAGGTGATTAAAAAATTTGGAAAACAATATGTTAACTATAACTGTCCCCCCAAAATCCAGTAAACTCATCGAGGAATTGGAAGACATACCTTGAAAAATTATAGTACACTAGAAAAACTGAAGAAAGCAAGATGGAGAAATGTACATTACAGATGTTTGTTTTAGAATGTGCACAGAACTGAAGGCAATGTAAATTCAGCACAATCACCAAATTTCCAACGATATTCCTTACTGAATTACAAGAAAGCTGAAAAGTTCAATATCTTGAACCATTTAAGAACTGGACATCAAAATTATGTTAAGATTTCATCTTAGTACAGTCTGAATGGCTGTTATCAGGAATACAAAAATTTGATATTGAGTATATGGGAGGGTGCAAGTGAAACCCTTTAGTGTTGCTTGGATTGCAAATTTGTACAGCCACTATCAAACGAACTATAGAGGTTCCTCAAAAACCCCCTAAAAATAGAACTCGCATATGACTCAAGTGAGGGGTAATACTGAAAGAGAGAGTTCTAGTAACGTCTATCAGTGTGGATGCTTACAATCCTAGCTTCTGGAACATTTCACAATCTTGTCAGGCTGACAGCCCACTTAGATAAGTCACCTGAAATCTGCACAATAGCCTGGCTTTGGAAAAATATCTCACATCACTTCCCAGTGAATGCCCAGGATACTGTAACCAGAACCCATCTGAAGAAGTGAGCTATTTTCTGAAATTAGACTGCTCTAAGAGGTTGGAAAAGTTTCTATCTCTTGGACTCTACACATTTTACTCTACAGGCCTGATGATCAACTGCTTTTGGAAACCAACATGGTCCCTCAGAGAGATTGTGACTTTAGTCCATTGGGCAAACTGTTTATCAGAGCACAGGTATTGTTAAATGTAAAGTCCTGACCTAGAGCAACAGAAGATGACTATATTTTCCTATGAAATAAGGTTTCACTGGCTACATGTGTATTTAGTCCATTGATAGGGCTGAAGCAAAGTGTTGATATGGTCTTTGCTGCCGTATCATTTTCCATTACACACAGGTGCCTATTCCTGACATGGCAGGAAGAAAATAGCTCCCATTGGTGCTCTTTCTCCAGTGGCATGTTGAATACATGTTGAACAATGATATGGCTGCCATTGTTAACCCTTCCATGACTATGAAAAACAACAGTTTAGAGAGGACCATCAGGAGGCAGACTCTAAGGAAAATCACAATTCCTATTGCTTCCTGGACACATTGGATAACGATACACTACTGTCAAGATGGAATAGACACTGCAGGTAAGTGCTGTATTTCCCAGATATACTTGGTGCTGCATTCAGACTTGTACCAACATGTGGCCAATCTGCAGTACTGGGACGCCAGTACCAGAGGCCTGAAGAACTACGAAAGCTATCAACATTTTCTATGGGAATACCCATTACCCAACGGGGTCACTACACATTATAGGAGGAGTTCATCAGTAGCCTGAACATTATTCTGTCTATATCATTTCTCTCTGAATTGCTTGATTACCCTCAATCTGTGTCCCAGAGTGTTAGGGAGTTACCTGAATCTAACTTGGTATTCACTGCTTAAAGTCACACAATCTCAAGACACCAGGAAAAATTTATGTAGCAAAATATATCAAAGAAATTAATATGGAGAAAGTACCTAATGAGGTTTTTTAAACCAGAATAATATAAAGTTCAGTGATATACATGGGTGGTAATAAAGATAAGTACTTAAAATTTTTGAAGAAATATAGGACATAAATGAGAAACCAAAGAGAGAGATTCTGAAACAATATCAAGAGGGCAATAATTCGAAAATCAGCTGTTTTGTTTAGTGCTGTAATCCAAACATGGAAGATGCTGAAGCAGAGGATTTCCACAAGTCCCAGGCCAACTTGAACTATTTAAGCCTGTTGAAGGCCAAGTACACAGAGACATTATGCCCGAAAATTAAAATAGTTCACATATTAGATGAAGTGAAAATAGTTGAGCTTTAAGACAATCAGGTAAAGCCACACTATCAAAGATTAAAGAGGGCTGGTTAAAACCATGAATTTTTATATGAACATATGTTTACATATTCGGATTAAAATTTCTCAAATCTAACAAAAATGGAGTTGTTATAACAGGTTTGTAGGAACACATTTTGACCGAGTGCAGCAAATCCCGAATATTATACACCATGAACAAGTAGCATTCACCTAATGATGCAGGGATAATTCAGCATATGCAAATCAATACATTTAATGCCATTTTCAAAGAACAAAGAACAAAAACCATAGGATCATCTCAATAGATGCAGAAATGAAAATACTGTCATTGCTGTTACTCAATATAGTTTTGGGCACATTAGCCTCGAGATAAATAGAACAAGAGAATCAGAAAAGTCAGAGAAATTATCTGCAGATTACATGATATTTCACATAAAATTATCCAAAAACACTAGAGGCTTTAGATTTGATCCAGTTCAATAGTGTAGCTGGAAATGCAGTCAGCAATCAAAAACAAATGGTCTTGTACATGAAATACAAACTAAATGAGAAAGGTCAATGCACACCTTTTACAAAAGCATCCAAAAAGATGAAATGCCTACAATTTGTTAAAGCAAGAAAAATGTCTGTACATTGAAAGCTGTAGTAATCTGAAGAAGACTAAAGATAGTATGAAAGGGAAAGATATCTTTTGCTCGGGTAGGGAAAGCAATATAGTGAAGTGGTCATATTTCTAAAATTATTGTGCAGGTTTGATGCAATCCCATTCAAAATTCCAGTGATGTCTTAGAAAGAGAGAAAGCAATTATAAAATTGGAAGCATAGTAGACCTAGAATACAAAAGGAAATAAAACATTGGGGAAGGGATAGAATGGGTAAATTGATCTACAATGTTAATTTGATGAAAATATTACCATAAAAGCGTCTGAGAATCAATGAATAGATAAGATGCATAAACAATAGACATAATTAGCAGAAAGAAATTCAGAGTTTGTTTGAGAAAGGTCCCGACCATATTTCTTGGAAGAAATGGCCAGTTTCCTAAACTTAATGGAAAACGGTCAATTTTCCAATGATTATAACTAGACTCACATCTTTGATTATACAGAACACTAAAATACATGTCAAAAATCTTAATATTAGGGCCGGGGAGACAGCTCGATAGAATAAATGCTTGCCTAGCAAGCACAAGAGTCCTGAGTTCAATCCCCAGTACTGCAAAACAGAAAAAAAAAATATGTAAATATGAAAACAAATTTGATGGAAGACAAGATTTGCACAACTGAAAAAGATTGCTATAGAAGAAGTTTATGGACAAAACCGATTGTATATGAAATATCACAAAGAATCAACAAATCAGACTTCATTAAAGTTTCATTACAGGAGAAAACAATTGAAGTAAAACAGCCCACAGAGAAAAAAAATTAGCTATTCATTGCTCAGACTTGGTATGACATCTAGAACATATAAAGAATGATGATGGGGTTATGCTGGAAAAGGAAATGTTCATCAAAGTGTAGACGGGCTTAAGCACGAAATTAGTGTGGAGATTTCTCCAAAAATGAGCTAGGGCCGGCCAGATATGCCGGAATTCTATGTGCCCACCTGGCAAGTGCAAGATCCAGGTTTGATCCCCAGCACATGTTGTGCCACCAAAACCAGCTGTGATGGAGTATGCCTGTAATCTCATCGTTTGGGAGACAGAGAGGATCACTATGAGAACTGGTAATAAAGGAAGGAAAAAAAATACAGTAAAGCACAGCTAACAATTTTGAAAGAAGAATGAGGACATTGAAGAGCTCAAAGCAGATACAGTTGTGTCTGTATATGCATATAATTTGTTCTATGATTTTGAAAAGTGGCCACTTTTGTGGTCATGTTAGTCACATGATACAGAATTTGTAAGCAATGCCAAAACTGGGAAATGCTTCTATTTGCACACCACATTGTAAATAAAATATTAAAAGTACGGCATATAACAAGCAATGCTAAGGAGAAGTTTCATAGCTGTAAGTGGCTAAATGAAATGGAAGATTTCTGAAGATTTGTACAACAATCCCAAAATTAGTATGGACAAATAATAGCAATAAATATAGATTAAATAAATTATTCTGATAAAAATGTGGAACTTGACACTGCATGATTCAGGAAAAAAACGAAACTCCAAATAACATCAGAGATTGCAATGGGGGAAGAAAGATTACAATGGGGCAAATGTGACTGATACATTGAAATACAAATAATATTGTTATGTATATATCAACATTTGAAAATGGATTAAAGGAAAGTTTTGAACAATAAGAACATCAAAACATGTCAATAGGCGAAGAAAAAGTGAACATTTACTACTAAAAGTCTGATGAAAGGAAAAATCTTGTGTAGATAGCTTTACAACCAAAGTTTTATAGGTCCAATGTCACTTTTGAAAGAGTATAAAGGGGAAAAAACATTGCAAACTCATTCTGTATATCCAACAGTACTCTTTCCCTGAACCAGACAAGATCAGAAAGAAAAATGAAACTGCAGTAAAATCTATGATGATAATAGATGCAAGAATTCTTATTAAAATGCTAAGGAATCAGTTTCAACAGGACATGCTATGTGTGATTCACATAGAATTCACTGAAAAACAGCATTGACGGAATCAAGGATAAAATAGTGTCATCTCAAGGTATAGAAACCTATTTGATAAAATTCAGTTTACCATCATGAAAAAAAGACCCGAGCAAATTATAGAGGCATGTTACTTTAGTTCAATAAAAGTTACATATCCTTTTCAGTGGGGAAATTATTGAAGCAGGTTTTTTTTTGAGGGGGGCGGGGGCTGGCTGGGAAATTAAAGCAGGATTGAGTGATCTGTGTTCCAAGTGATCTGATTATGGATTTTTTAAGAAATACCAAAAGCCCCACCAAAGGATTAAAAAATCAAATGAAATTGTTGGACACAAATTGGATGCAAAAATTAACATTTTTCTGCCAACTTCAACTACATAAATGAATGCCACATCAGGCAGTCTGTACTACCAATGGATTATGAATGACTCCCATGTCACCCAGCTGTACATCGCAGCAATTAGTACATAATGCCTCCACGATGAATGTGGTAATAGTCTTTCCATAACAAATATTCTGAGAAATATCATGAAAGCTATTGTAAAAACATCAATAATATTACTGATGAATAAACATCCAAAAAATATGTAAGGTGAGTGAAGCGCTTAGGGAAGAAATTGAAAAGACATGAAAAGATAGGGGTTACAAACTCCCGTGTTTACAGCTCAACATTTCCCATACTGTTAGTATTCATAATACCAAAATCAGGTGATCGGTTTAATGAAACATCCATCAAGATACTAATGACATTCTTCACAGAGGGCAATAAACAAAGCCCATTATTATATAGCAGCAAAAGCCTCCAAATAAGGAAAGCTGTATTTGGAAAAATACACATCTATATGCTTCACAATACTTTATATGAAAATATTATAGAGTGAAGCTAAGTAAAGAATAGACACCAAATCTGGAATGTAGCAGAAGTTCCTTGGGGGAAGGTTTTAGCAACAACTGAATTTGATACATTAAAAAACGAAAGACATTAAATATGTAGCAAAACTGTTCACTAAAATGAGAACAAATTTAACAAAGTTACCAGAGCAAAGGAAATCATCCTTACAAGAGAAATATTTTAAATTGCCAAAGAGTTAATAGAAATTTAATACAAAAATTTTAGTCCATTTAATAAAAGAGCAATTAGCATCAGAAAGTAGAGTGAGGGTAATTTAAAAGACAAAAATGTAAAGAAGTATTATGTACAAATTTATGTCATCAAATTGGTGATCTAGAGGAAATCAAAGTAGAAAAATGCAAACTGTTTAACATTGAGGCCTGGGGAAATAGCGCCTGCTTAGGCAAGCTTAGGGAATGGTACCTGATCTCCATGCATGCTGTACCAGCCTTCCCCTAGCCACACTGAGCCACTGTTGAATCCAAGCATGGTAGCACATACCTGTAATCTCAGCAGTAGGGAGTCTTAAAAGAGGATCACTATTGAGTATCATATCCTTAGCGAGATGCTGTTCTAAATACATAAAAAAAACTAACCCATTGAATCAGCAAAAACAGGAAGCTGCAAGAGATTTAACCATGAAGATAACGAAACAAACTACAAATGAAAAGCTTAAGACCAAATAGTTTCATGATTAAAAATTATCAAATACTTATCAGAAGCCATAAAATATTCCAATGAAAGCCCAAGAAACACTCATGAAGGCACTACTTTCCTAATTTAAAGAGTTATAATGGGGCCGGGGAGATATCTCAAGATAAGCACTTGCCTAGTGAGTGCAAGGTCCTCAGTTCAATCCCCAGTACTGAAAAAATAAATAAAAGTAAAATAGAACCAGCCTCTTCACCCATAACAGGTCTTTTGAAGCTGGGGAGATGGCTCAGTAGAATAACTGCTTGCCTGGTAAGCTTAAGGGACTGAGTTCAATCCCTGGTTCCCCTCCCCCCCAAAAAAATTAAAAAAAATAGTTATAGTGAATACATAAAAATACACACTGACCAACAAAACAGATTTTTGAAAGTCCATACATATGCAATCAATGCATTTTTTGAAAAGACGCCAAGCAGATACAATGCTAATAGATAAATATTGCTCAGAAAACTGGGTTTCCACATGTAAGAATATATAACCTTTATGGAAAACACAAAATTTCTAAGAAGTTGAAAACTAGCATGGTGCTAGTGAGATGGCTTAGTGGACTAAGTGTTGCTGATAGAAACACATTTACCAGGGTAGAATCCCTGGCACCATATGTTGTGCTGGCCCTTGAGATTGGGCCTGGTGATGGATGCCTATAATTCCAGTGATGGGAGGCTTTAAACAGGAACATCAGTATTAGTACAAGATGCAAAGTGGGATGCTGTACCCCCCCACAAAACAACTATTGTACCACATATTGATATATGCAGAGGTAAGATTAGAATTGTAAATGACATAGTTCTTCATATATTAAAGAGATAGAAAAGAATGCAAAATTTTTTTGGGCCAGGGAGATGGCTCAGTAGAATAATCATTTGCCTGGCAAGCGCAAGCAACTGAGTTCAATCCCCAGTTCCACAAAACAAAACAAACAAACACATTGTGATTCCATTCAGATTCAGATGACCTCCTTAAAAAACTTTTATCATAGCATTAATATATTTGGCAATGAGTTTGATCTAGAAAAGACATTTTCTGCTGAAATGTAAAAATACTGATAAAACAACTTGAAAATGACACAAATAAATGAGAAGATATCCCATACTGATGGAAAGAAACATTAGATTGGTCAGTTTCTGAGGCAATAAACCAATTCATATCAAAACCCTAAGGGCAGCTGGGGAGATGGCTCAGTAGAATAAGCACTTCCCTGGCAAGCACAAGGGCCTGAGTTCAACCCACAGTTCTGCAAACAAACAAACAAACAACCTAAGTGCATTCTTCAAAGAAATTTTAAAAATTCTCTGGAATTACCTGGAAAAAGTTGGTTATTTTTGAAAAATTAGAATACTTTAGCTAGAATTTCTAAGAAAAATGTACAATATATACTAATACCTAAATTGTAAATTAAAGTTTGAAATTTTAAAAATTTGTACAAGAATCAAAGAAGTATAGTGGAATAGTATGTGAACAAGTAGGACTGTTGAAAACTTCTCTTTCCCATCTTGCTAGATGGTGGGTGTAAAAACTGAGAAACCAGACACCTAAGAAACCAAAAGCCAAGGAGGTTTCTGCTAGTGGTACTAGTAAAAAGGTTAATGTAAAGGCAAAAAAGTCTATGAAGGGGGTAGCCCCACTTCCCGTCCTGGTTAGAGGAATTGGTAGATTCTCCCTGTCTTTTATTTGTTCCAGAAAGGCTTCGTATAAGAGAAAGTACACAGCTGCTAATTCAAAGGTTGAAAAGAAAAAGGAAGTTTTTGCTACAATCAGAATACCAGTCAGTGAGGACAGAAATGGAGGTATCCAGGTGGTTAGGCTTTGAAAAATGACTAGATTCTATCCTATTGAAAATGTGCCCTGAATGTTCTTGAGCCACAGTAAGAAACCTTTCAGTGACCACATGAGGGAACTTCAATCAAGCCTCATTCCTGACACCATCTTGATTATCCTCACCGGGTGTGACAGGCAAGAGAGTGGTATTAATGAAGCAGTTGGCCAATGGCTTTCTACTTGTGACGGGGCCTCTTAGCCTTCATCGTGTTCCTCTATGAAGCACACACCAGAAATTTGTCACTGCCACCTGTACAAAGTGGAAATCCCTGAACACCTCACTGATGCTTACTTAAAAAAAAAAGCTGTGAAAACTCAAGACACCAAGAGGATGACATCTTTGACAATGAGAAAGAGATACTGGATTTCAAAGCAGCACAAGGTGGATCAGAAAATGGTTGCCTCACAAACTAGCAAAAATCAAAGCTGTTTCTCAGGTCCAGGGCTACCTGTGTTCTGTTTCTGCTATGACAAATGGAATTTATCCTCATAAATTAGTGTACCAAATTTCTTCCTAAGAACCTAATTGAATAACTGATACATAAAACAATTAGGATTGTTTAGATATGAGAAAAAAATCCCACAAAAATGAATATTTACCCAAGAAGATACTTAAAGAAGCAGACATATAATAAGTCAAAGCCTTATATCAGTAGACAAAAATTGCTGAAGAAAAAAACAGGGTTATGTGACTTCTTTAAATTATACTAAACTTTTAGTGAGTACCAGTTCTTCTCAAAAAGCTCAAGAATTTGGGTGGAAAGGAACACTTTGCAACACATGAGTCCAAAGACAGAAGTGAGCCACAAAAACAGTACATATACAAACATGTTTAACAAAACACTAGTAACCACCAGTTAAGAACACATTAAAGGATTATGTGGTAGTGAGACCCTGAGCACCCTGTAGACCCTTCCCTAAAATAATTAAAAAAAAAA
>NDGN011462570.1:0-10427 GCA_002564285.1 Tympanoctomys barrerae
TATTTTATCTGATTTTGATTGGTATACTTGTTAAAAATCTCCCTCTGTGTGTGTGTGTGTGTGTGAGAGAGAGAGAGAGAGAGAGAGAGAGAGAGAGAGACAGGACAGGCAGGCAGGCAGACAACAGACACTCAGACACACAGCGAGAGCAAGGGAAAAATGAAAGACGATGCAAGATTTCAGCATATGTCTGTGGGTAAACTGTGCAGAGAGTCCTTTGTAACCTTGAACACTACCTCTCAGTCTCTCTTCTGAGTCAAATCCTCCTTCACTCCTCTGTGCTGTGCATTGAACCGACTGTGGAGAAGCCGGCTGCACACCCAGCTGCTGTCCTCATTTTCCTGTGGTGCTGTTTCCAGGGTCTTGGTAATGGAGCCATAATTCTGAGGTTTGCTAACAGGCTTTCCAGCACGCAGGGGCAAGCTGACAGCGCCTTTTCCCATGGTTATTACTATCACGGTGGGTTTAGCAGCCACATTGTTCAGGTCTCCTTGCTGTCATCATTTTCTCTGTGTTGCTCAGGCTCTTCATCCACGGCACCAGGTATATATAATGAGACATAAAGAGACTGTGTGCCTGCCCACCCTGGAAAAAATGGCCCCAGCAGTCGCAGTGTGCAGGTGAGACAGACCTGTAGAAATGAAGTCATGATTAATTACTGAGCAGCTGATCAGCAGATGGAAGGCTCCGTAATAATCATGGATCTCACTCCAGTTAAATACCGAACTCTGAGAATTAAATATTGGATTATTTCCCTAGGTTCTTTTTTATCCTGCACAAGTCACCTTTTCTAATTGGATGGTAGATCTCTGTAGATTTTGAGTACACCTCCAAATAATGTCAGCTGAGCTACATTTGAAAAGCTTCCAGAAAATTAGATCAAAAGGATATTGTAGCAAAACTGTTGTCATATACTTAGGTGATACAAATACTGAGAAAGAGAAGAGAGTTGCAGATAAGAAGTCCAAGCGTGGGAAATGAGGTGATAGTGGGGTCACTGAGAATAGTCTGGATATGGGGAAGCGGCATCAGTTCAGGAGGGAACAAAAGCATTGGCTTTGTGCGACAGCAAGTCCCCCTGCAGGCCATGTCAAGTGGACAGCTAGCTCCTAGGCAGCCAGAAGAAAGAGGGGAATCAAAAGGCCACTCACTCTTTTAATCAGAGAGACAATGGTGAGCCCTGATCTACACTTTCTCTTGAGGCATAAGGGAGGGGATGGTACAGTAGAACACTGCCTGAGCCCTGGGGGGTGCTTGCAATTTATTGGTGAGTGCTGGGGCTTGGGAGCTAGAGCAGGAGTGAGTGCAGAACAAAGGAAAGTACACAATAGAGGTGTGGAAAACGAGAGGAAAGAAATCACCACATCTGATTTAAGGAGGAACGTGCGCCTTCCCTGTCTTTCCGCAGGAGACCTGGGATTCTCTTGTGTCTGATGCCAGAGGGAAGGTGTAGCCTGAGATGGAGGCACAGTGCAGGTCTGCCACTTGCGCCCTGCCTTGACTAAGATTTTGTATATAAAATCAATTTCATTGCAAAAGAAAGATTGAAAATCCTTCGAATAAGGATATGCTAAGTGCCTCCCAAGTAATAAAAAAAACTACACAGGGGTCTGGGAGACAGCTGTGCAGTCTAAATGCCTGCCTGGCAAGTGCAAGAACCCAAGTTCCCTCCCTGGTACCACATACCATGCCTGCCCTGGATCCCTGGGTACGCTGTGCCAGCCACTAAAACAGGGCATGGTGGTACATGCCTGTAACTCCAGCCCTGGGGAGGCTGAGACAGGAGGATCACTATGAGTCTGAGCTGCATAGCAAGACCCTGTATCATATATATATATATATATATATATTTTAAAGTCTACATGGAAAAAAATTTGTTTTTTTTTTTTTTGAAAAAAAGTTTTGAAGAGAGATCCAGTGAAAATATAGATGTTAGAGAAATCATTGTCAAGCAACTTATGTATATAAAGATATTAGACAGATGTCCTGGTTAAAAAAAAAAAAGTTAAATGTTTCCAAAACAAATAGCAGTATTAGTAGTGAAGTACAATAAGGTTATTTGTCTTAAAAACAAAAACAAAAAAGCAAACAAACAAACAAGTCAAGGCAGTGGAGTATCACATTATAGAATAGCTGTTTATATTATTTGTGCAAAGAAAGTTACCTTAAAAGACACACTTGTGGCTGGGCATGGTGGTCACACCCGTAATCCCAGCTCTTAGGAGACTGAGAAAGAAGGATCAAGTTGAGTTCAGGGCCAGCCTGAACTGCAGAGTGAGGCTCCATCTCAAAAAGATCAGGAAAAAGAAAAAAAAGGTAAAGATCCTACACTTACTGTTACATGGAGATTTGAATTAGCTCACATGGTGAAGAAAATTTTCTGCCCCTGGGTATTCCTGAGTGATAGTGTTGCAACCTTTTTTTTTTTTTATTAGTCTGGAAAGTAAAGTAAGAATGCTTTATTTAAACCATTACTTGTTTAACTAAGTTATTCATTTCCTTCAACAAGTATTTCTTATATTATTACTCATTGCTGAATATTATTTCCATGTCCTGGGAAGACAGCACAAAATAAAGCCCTGGCTCTCACAGAGCTCATATTTCTGTAGGGAAGACAGACAATAAGGAAATCGCTACTGATATGTCACTGAGGGCTACTGAGGGAGATGCTCTTTTGCATACCAGGCTCTGAGGAGGTCTCTCAGAAGGTGATGCTTGTTTATCAAAGGTTGCAAGGTGAAAGACCCAGACACGATCAGAACCGGAAGATTTCAGGCTGGGGGATAGTTAATAACTCTCTGAGGGAGCATAAATTTGTTAAGTGGAGGTTCTTTCTTGCTAGCGATCAAGGTGATTCCTGATGTTCTTACTATTTTGACCTCTTTACAGTAAGCATTTTCTTACTTGGAGTTTTGTGTAAAGCATTCAGTTTCTCTCCAAATTATTATTCCAGAATTAGATTGAATGAACCTACAAAGAGAATTTGAAGTATACTTGAGTGCATTTTAAACTGGAATCATGTGGAGAATAGATTTGGGCTTTCTGAACTAGCTTACCATGGGAGTTGGTAGGGATGAAAGAAAGTGGGGAGGGATTCTGTTTTAGAGAGTAGCTAATGGGTCAGAGACGAAAATACAGGAAGAATGTTCAGAGAACAGAGAAAGCCTTAGTGTTTGAAAATCAGAAGAAATTTAAGAAGGGCCTTCAGTATTACAGCAAGATCATTAGAGGATGGAGCTGGAAAAAAAAAAAAGCCACTGCTGGTCACTTCTAAAAGAACAGTTCCTATAGTTTTTGACATGTACCTCAAGTAGAGTATGCTTAATATGTGAGTGGATAGGGTAGAGTTCAAAACTATTGAGTGTGGATAATTTTGGGAATTGGTTTAGTAAGGAGAATTGATGATGGGAGTGGAATCAATGTTAAATCAGTAATGAATCAGTATTTTAAAAAATGAAATTCAGGATATTTGTAAGGTGGAAGGCCTGTGTCTATATCTGTGACACGTGTCTGTGATTAGCATGGGGACATGGGTTGTCACAGTGTGACTTGGCTTATTTGATGGATCAAGTATTGGAGCAGGCCCCAGAAGATGGAGGGGCCTAGTTTGTAATATCAATAGAAAGGTTTTTCTGAAAAGAAGTGGGGGTAGAAGAGTGGAAAGGTAGAGGAGGAGAATTGAATAAATACCGTAGAGAAAGAAAAGGAATTTGGAGGCATAAGATCTGGATTAGTCTTCAGTGAAAGGGAAGAGATGGCCGGAGCAGTATGTATATAAAGGACCATGTTGAGGGAGCAGGTAATGTTGACAATGCTGGTATAATCACAGTGGTTTGTCCGTGTGGTTTGACAAGGTGAGGGGATAGTTGCTGACCATGCTGTTAATTTGAAACATAAAGCTAGAAGTGCTCTATTTCTAATTTCTATAATTTATAATTATTTTCTTAGTAGCATAGGATTAATTTTAGCTATATCCATTCCATCTGTACATATTCTCCTGCTGTAGGTTTTAATAAAAACTTTTCTCTTTTAAATGTTGTGCCTTTTTTTTTTACTCTAATTTGTCTCCATTTTATATTATCATTGTATATGCAAACTCATTGCCAGTATAATTCTAGCTGTTTCAGTTTTCTTTCATAATGCAACCACCTCAAAACTTTGCCTTAACTCAATAATAGTCTTTTTTTGAAATTATCTTATAATGATTTTGGTGTAGTAACTCAGTCAAGGCCTGCCTGAGTGCTTCTGGACTTGGGTTGCTGGTGGACAGTGGCAGCTAGAGCTTGGTCAGGAGCTGGCGCAGTTGAGGTCTGGCTGAACCTCTGTCTCTCTTAGGGCCCCCTCAGGTTCTCAGCATGGTGGATAGGCTCCAAGGTCAGGTATCCCAAACAGACCAGAAGGATCTGTGGTTCAGTTAACTGCCTCAGAAGTCACACTGTAACTGGGGGTCTGAGCCAACACAGCGGCTCTTCCAGAGTATGGGGAGGATACATAGGATATCCTCCACCAGATCTAGATACCGAGAGTGTTAGGAACGTTGGGGCCATGTTTTGCAACTGCTGCACCGCCCACATAAATTTGCATTAGGGTCATCACCACGTCAAGCTCATAAATAGCTTTGCAGGAAAAACATCCAGCGAACAGTCATTGAGATCCTGAGCTTTCTCCTGCGCTCATCAGGCCATGACAGTGGTGCTCGGTGATTGGCTCGGGAGCATGAGTTACAGAGTGTGACTTGGCCCCCAGCCCCTCACTTCTACCTCTTCCACTTTCGAGGAGCAGGTTCACAGCTGTCTCTGTCAGGCTGAGAAGAGGTGACAGACATGCTGCAGTGGACAGCTGAGGAAGGGAAGGAGCTGATGACTGGCCCCATCTATTCGCAGAGTTACCCGTGAGGTGGGTCGTAACACCAAAGTCTGTCTGAAAATCGTTCCTTTTACTAGATGCATACCTATAATCCCAGCATTAGGGGAGACTCAAGAATGGGGACCCCAAGTCCGAGCCCAGCCTGGGCAACTTAGCAAGACCCTGTCTCAAGGAAAAAAACAGGGGCAGAGGGTGTAATTTAGTACGAAGACCTTGAGTTTGAGCCTGAGTACTAAAACAAACAAACAAATAAATAAATAAATTTTTTAAAAAGTATGAAAGTTCTCTTTCATTTTTAATGTATACCCACACACGTAAGTCTCTTATTTTGAGGACTATCACTTACATTGCCTTGTGTAAGTAGTATCTAAAATGATCGCCAGTGAACCCACCTGTGGTCATGTGTACCCTGTGTGACACCCCCATCCAGTGCAAGCCAGACCTCCTGACTGGCTTCTTCTAGGCAGAATGTGGCAGAGGTACCACTTCTGGACCTCCGTTACAGAGACGTTACTACTCCCTGTTTAAATTCTAGGAGCAGGTGACTGTTCGTGGGTGTACACCTGGGTGCAGATCTGTAATCGGCATCTCCCAGCACTGTAATTTCTCATCTCCTGATCGCTTGATCCTCATTGTGCCTCATGTTCTTTTTTGCTAGTACATGTTTGCAGCATGTAATGCATACATTCATCACTGGGAGTTGGTACAGGTGTGTGATGCGTCTTAATCCTTTTTCTGTGTCCCCTTTGCTTCCCCCTCCCTCTCCCTCCATCTCTTTGCACCCTATCTTTTCTTAGGCTTCAGAAGATGTTGCCTCCAGGGTAAATCTGTCCAGGATGTTCATCTCTTTATGAGATGTGAGTTCGTTTACAACCTGACCTCGCACCATCTCCTACCCAAATCTCCTTCAAGGAAAAAGCCTACTCAAACACTCTCCTCAATCAATTACTCCTGTCTTGTTATTATATAATGTGATAAAATGTTATGGCTGTCTGGTTAAAATATACCAATTTAAAATAATCTATAGGAGTCACAAGAGCTTGGTTTTGTTCTAGATCAAGTTACCTGGTATTTGACCTTGGAGGCGAATGTGTCCTCTTATTTGTCTCTTTTATCAAGGACAACACAAATATTTTCCAAGTAGCATTTATGGGCAGCATTTTGTACTCTCCTTGAAAGTTCTTGGTTATTTGTACTGGGAGAGTGCTGAAAACTGTGTACTTTAAATGAACCATTTAATAAACTTTTTTCTTAGTAGCCTACCTAATCTAAATTAGAGTTCTGTGCTTATAAGTAGATGTTAAAATTGTTGGTGACCATAAGTCTTTGCTTGGGAATATATTGTCCTTCAGGAAAAGAGCACATGTCAGTCTGTCCTGCTTTACCTTTCACAGTAGTCAGTCTCTAGTAAAGGTGCAAGAATTGTCTCGGGAACACATTCCTGCTGTCAAGCCTGAGTAGCCCAACACGTGCCTACTGTTCTTCTCTTGTCTCTAACGTTACATCTTACAGACTCATTATTGCTAAATACTGTAAATATTCCCTTTCCCACAGGGAATTTTTCTGACTTTTAAAGCTTTATTTATTTATTTATTTATTTATTTATTTGGTACATGATCTCGCTATGCAGCTGGGACTCGTAGTGATCCTCCTATCTCAGCTTCTCCAGCGCTGGGATTACAAGCTGGCCGCCATGCCCAGTTTTGGTGGCTGGCACAGTGCGCCCAGGGTTCCAGGGCCCTCGTGGCATACAATATGGGGGGGATCGAACCCAGATCCTTGTGCTTGCCAGGCAGGTGCTTGGACTGCCGAGCTAGCTCCCCAGCCCAGTTTTTCTGCTTTCCAACCAAATGTCTCTTTCCTCCTTCTGGACGTCTGGTCACTGTACTCAAGCCTCCCTATTGTGTCTCCTTGTTTTAAGCTTGTACTACAGTCATTTGTGCTTTTCTTCTGCTAACAGAGTCAAGGGGAGGGAAGCAGGGTAAGCAGGAGAGGAGCCCTTTGTGGGGAGACTTCATATGCACCCTGACACTGAGATACCAACTCAAGATGGTAGAACTGTCGCAAAAGTCAAGGGCATTTTTTCTCCGCTGCTTTTTAAATGGACCTTTTGGAGAGTTCTGAAGGGATCACTTTCAAAACCACTTCAAAAATTAAAGATGGTTTTCCTTCTTCCTGTTCCAAAATAGAGGAGAGTTTGTGTTTTGTTTTAGTTTCTCCTCGTGCAGTTCCTTATTCTAATAATATATAATTACTAATAGCAAGTAACACAGTGTTAAGATGCAAGATTCATTTTATTAAAGGTCAGAAGATCAAATCACTATCATTTTTCTCTAAGCAAAATTCAATATTACAAACGTCTCATATTTTCCAAGTGGAAAGTAAATAGCTGACAGATATGATTGAAACTACTTTGGGAGAATATTAGCCTCAACTTTTGGAGAATACTGCTGAATCTCAGCTTATTCACAACAAAGTGAAACATTTTTTATGTCTTATACAAAATAGTAATGTGTGCTCATTTAATTTACTTCTTAACTCTTACGATTTAATTCAATTCATGGAACAGTTGTATCGTTCGTATATCCAGAAGTAGACTTCAGTGAATTTCTATTTTGCAGAAATTTGGCAAGATTTTCATTGAATTTTCTTTGTAATCCTTAGTACTGTGAGTGCTACTCTTCTAGAGGATTAGGGAGGTAAAATCATAAAGGTACTATAATTTATTTTTAAAACCTTCATTAATTTTCTTCTTAGGGAAATTGTAGATCTAAACTATAATGCTTATAAAAAATATTTCAGCTATAAATTATCATTAAGTGCATAGAATGTCTCATTTGGTAATTTTGATCTTCTTGATATGTTGTTACACACTGACAAATTAGATGTGAAATGACAAAAGCATTAACCTTATTTTTTCACTTCATATATATATCAGGGATCACTTTATATCTTGATTCTTTTCTCCCCATTCTCCCCTCTTCCTCAACCCTTCATCCTTTCCCTGTTTATATAAACACTTTCCTTCCAATTTTTTTATTTTCTTCCCTTTGTTTTTCTTTTCCATCCCTTCCCTCCTCTCTCACCACTGCCTTTTTTCCTTTTACATTTGATTGTATTCTTCCTACTTTCCAATTCCTGCCCTCTATTATGCTCCTTGTTTACTGTGTGGAATTCTCATTCAAGAGAAACAATGCAATATTTAATCTTCTGTTTGACTTATTTCGCTTAATATTATGGTCTCCAGGTGTATTCATTTTCCTACAGATGATTCAAATTTTTCCTTCTTTATGCAAAGCAATACTCCATTGCATATAAGTACCACATTTTCTTTATCCAGTTATCTGTTGATTGGCATGTGGGCTGTTTGGAAGATTCGACTATTACAAATAACACTGGTATAAACGTGGCAAGCATATATCAGTGTAGTTTTATGCTTTTAGTTCTTTCAGGAAGATACAAAGAAGAGGAAATGCTGACTGAAATGGAAAGTGTCGTTTTAATATTTTGGGGAATATGCATGTGGATTTCCTTAGTGGTTATACCAGTTTACACTTGCACCAGCCATGGCAAAGAGTTCTTTCTTTGCCACAGCCTCACCAGCACTTACTGTTGGTTGATTTCTTGTTGCTAGCCATTCTTTCTGGAGTGAGATGGAATTGCAATATTGTTTTTATTTGCATCTCTCAATGACCAGTGGTGTAAAACATTGTTTCATGCATTTATTTACTGTTTTTACTTCTTCACTTGAGAAGAAATATATCTTCATTTCAGATGCCCATTTTTGGATTGGGTCTTTAAATTTGGGAGTCTAACATTTGGGGGGAGGTTCTTTATATATTCTAGATGTTACTCTTTGGTTGAAGAGTAACTGGTAAATTTTATTTTTTTCTCTGCATTGTCTTCACTCTGTTGGTGGTTTCTTTTGCTATGCAAGTGCTTTTTAATTTGATCTCATCCCAGTTGTTGATTCTTTATAATACCTCCTATGTGATTGAAGTTTTGTTCATAAAGTCATTGCCTACCCCTGTGTATTCATGAGTTTTACTACTTTTATTTATTCTGTCTTCTGGCACATTGAAGGATTCTTTTTTTAATATTTAGACCGTTGATCCAGTCCAATTAAGCTAAGTTCATGCTGAGAGATATGGGTCTAGGTGCAATTTTTAGCATGCGGAAAGCTAGTCTTCACAACACCATTTATTGAAGAGGTTGTCTTCTTCCATTGAAGGTGTTTGCCCCTTTGTCAAGTATAGGTCACTGAGTGTTCTTGGAGTTCTTTCTTCATGTTCTGTTGGTCCTGGTTTTTTGCCATGCTGGTTTTATCATGGTAGCTTTGTAGTATAATTTCAAGTCGGATTGCGATGCCCTCTACCTTGCTTTAGTTGCTCAGAGTTGCTTTTGCACTTACAGTTCTATTCTGGTTTCAAATAAATTTTAGGATTTCTTCCTCTAATTATGTGAGTTATGTTATTGGCATTCTGATTGGGGTTGTGTTAAATCTTTATAACAATTTTAGAAATATAGCCATTTTCACTGTATTCATTCTTTTTCATTTTATTTATTTATTTATTTATTTATTTATTTATTTATTTATTGTGGAATCAGGGATTGAACTCAGGCCCTTGGGCTTGCCAGGCAAGTGCCTATTCTACTGAGCTCTCTCCCCAGCCCCTGTGTTCATTCTTCTTAGCCAAGTACAAGGGTTATCATCCTCTTCAACTTTCTTTTTCAGAGTACTATAGTTTTTTAATGTAAAGGTGTTTTACTTCCTTCATTAGATTGTTTCCTGGGGTTTTTTTTTTTTTTTTTTATGGTACTGTGAAAGATGCTCTTTATCTCTTTTATCTCTCTGTTTGTTATTTTTAATAGGAATGCTATTGATTTTGGAATATCGACTTTGTTTTTGGCTGTGCTACTTAATTGAGTTATTGATTATAGGAGTATTTTGGTGGCGTTTTGAGGATCTTCCTTGTAGAATATCATATCATCAGCAATAATGATAATTTAACTTCTTCCTTTCCTATTGATATTTTTGTTTCTTTCTCTTGTGTGATTTCTTTGGATAGCTGGACAGATAGCTCAGCAGACTAAAGCACCTGCTTAGGCAGAGTGCAGTGGCTGGGGTTCATTCCCCAGCATGCTGTGATGACCCTACCCCTGGGGCATGCTGAGAGGGCAGTTGAGACTGGGCATGGTGGTGCACACCTATAATCCCAGCACTTGGGAAGCTGAGAACAGAAGAATAACTATGAGTCTGATCTATGTAGTGAGACCCTGTAGAATTTGTAGACCCTGTACCAAATATTAATAATAATAATAATAATAATAATAATAATAACAACAGGTAGGAGTTTCTGCCACATTCCAGGAAAGCTCAGTCCCAATTCCAGCCCGGAACTGGTGAGTGTGCGGAGAGCTCCCTGATACCCTGAGCCAGTGGGAGTACTCCCAGCCGAGGCGCAGCGTGGGCCGGACCCTCTCCCATCCCCTTTGGGCGCCCCCCACCACTCCTCAGCACCTCCCCAATCCTGCCCGCCTAGTAGGAATTCCTCTCTCCC
>NDGN011462576.1:0-18021 GCA_002564285.1 Tympanoctomys barrerae
AGGGATCGAACCCTGGTCCCTGCTCTTGTCTAAGCAGGCGCTTAGTCTTCTGAGCTATCTTGCTGGCCCCAAAAAGCAACTTTTTAAAATGAAAACAATTTAAATCAGAAAAAACGATGTACTTCTATTTATTTCTTCAGTTATTCTTTTTGCTATTGGTTTCCCACTAGCTTACAAACATTTGGGATAGATTACTTAGACTATTTGTCCCTAGGTAGTAAAATTAGCAAAGTAAGCTTAGTTATCAAACGAGGAAAACATCTGAAATGGTAGTCAAGTTACCTACAACTATAATTATTGTTTACATTTTAGCCTTTTTATGAAAAGACTTAGGTCACTGGCTAGAAATAGAAAGTCATAGTTCCAGAATTGCTTCAGCCCTTATTAGGTATGTGATCCTTCAGAGTTGAACGTCTCTAAAATGCAATTTCTTCATGACCAAAATAGAGCTAATTCTGTTATGGAATTGATTTATATCATTTAATTACAGTGCATGACACATATGTAAGCCATGGAGTTTTTAAACAGAAATAAGCAAAAATAACAATAAAACAGAGTTTCAAAGTAGGATAGGAGGAGTGTAACAAAAATTAATATATTGTGTATTGTTATTTTCATAGTAGTTGTTCAGGGTACAAGATACAGTCATGAAATATTGTCCAAAAAATATTGACATAAAACTCTCTTTTCAATGAACTAAGACTTCATTCTTTTTTTTCCTCTCTCTCCCATTACAGTTTTTTCCTTTTTTTTTTAACAGTTACTTCCTTATTACAATATCTATTGTACAATTCAGGTCTTTCAATTTCTTACACTAACACGACAATCCAATATTTGCACATGTGGTTCTGATTTATTTCACTTATGAGTATGATTTTGAGTTGCACCCATTTACCTATAAATTTTCCAATTTATCTTTCATATGGATATGTGGTATCCTATTAGGTAAAACACACACACACACACACACACACACACACACACACACATACACCTTTATCCTTTCCTCAGTTGAGGGATATTAAGTTGTTTCCAAGATTTAGCTATTACAAATTGTGCTTCTATAAACATGGGTGCACATACATTACTGTAATATGATGTTTTTAATTCTTCTGGGAAGATACCCAGGAGAAAAGCTGGATCAAATGGGACCTCTCATCCCAGTTTTTAAAAGAATCTCCACACTGATTTCCACAGTCTTTGCACAAGTCTACACTCCCACCAGTAGTGGAGATAGTGGAGAAGGGTTTCTTTTTTCATCACAGCCTCTTTAGCATTTATCATCAGTTGAATTTTTTAATGTATTTAGTACAGGGCCTACAGGGCTTATGAGATCTCGCTGCACAGGTTGGACTCATACTGATTCTCCTGTTTTTAGCCTCTCAAGCGCTGGGATTATAGGCACGCACCATCACACCCAGTCTCAGTCATTCTCTCATTGCACCCCAGGGGCAAGGCTGTCACAGCACACTGGGGATCAAACCTGGTCACTGAAACTGCCTAAACAGGCGCTTTAATTTGCTGAGCAATCTGGCAGGCCCTATCAGTTGATTTTTTGAGAATGCGATTCTTTCTGGAGTGAGATGAAATCTCAGCACTTGTTTAATTTGTACTATTTTAAATAACAATGATATTAAACATTATTTTGGATATTATTTCGAACTAAAAAATAAGACATTTTACTATAGTAAAATAGTATATTTCTCATATTGTTGTAGGAATCAGAAAGGAAGCATGAATGAAAAACAGCAAGGCTGGGGGAGTAGCAAATTTTGAAGAAGCAAGAAAGGAAATGACCAAGTCTAAAGAAGACAGTTATAGATAAGCATGCTGGTGGCTCTGCCTGTAGGCAGTCGGCAGAACACAGTAGTCAGTTTGACTGGTGCCACAATATCAGATCTGAGCTTTTGTCTTTTTTGTGGAGCCTGGGATTGAACTCAGACCCTTGGACTTGTGAGGCAAGCCCTTATTCTACTGAGCTATCTCCCCAGCCCCTGATCTTTTGTCTTCAATAGTTGTTTAAGTTTACTTTCTGAATATTCATTATCTTAGAGTTAAATTTATTAAATGTAGCTAATTGTAGACAAATCAACAAAACTCAGAACCTAAACATTAACTTCTCTTCTAAGCAGAATGGTGAAAAAGTGCTGAAATCACTGAGATGTTCACATTCAAAATATCATAACACTTTATTATTAACACACAAATAACCTTTGTTTCACAAATTTGTGGAACCCAACAGTTGAAGCTACAGAAGTGTAAGTATTTTTGTAAAAGTAAGACATACCACAATGAGCTTCATCTGAGCCGCCCTGACAATGTGGGTGGAGGTCACACAGAAGCTCCGGTGGAACACACTCTCCATTTTCACACTGAAACTCATCTTCCTTGCAAGGCTCTGTGGGGAAAGAAAGTTCCTTGTGTAAGACAACTAAAGTGTAAATGATGATTTTAGAGCACCCCTTCCACTTAAGTGGCTTTCAACATCATCACTTAGCTTGAGCCCTGAGTGGAGCAAGCTTTAATTCTGAATACACCATGCACTGTTTTACTCAGAATTCCAGAAATAGTGTCAAACTACACGTGTGTCTTCAAAAAAAAGTAGATGAAAACTCAGGTATCCACTTTGTAGAAATATTTGAGGATGCTCCTAGAGGTGGCTGAGAGGCTTGGAATACACATGCCCTCATAATCTCTGTTAGATTCTCTTTGAGAACGTTTTCACTCCAAAATAGCATACAAGGATCAACCTTCACATAAACATCACCATCTAAATGACACTGTCAATTACTTGTATTAAAATGTGAATATTGTCTTTTGGTAGAAACAAGTTAGATTGGTCTAGAGACAGTGGGTTCAATTAAATCATTTAATTAAATCACTGAGTCATTTCAATTAAATATAGAAAAGGGAAGTTCTAAAAAATGGAAAAGCCATAATGCCAGTAATGCAAAAAGAAGTTGAAGATGGAGCTGCAAACAAATTAAGCAGTGCTGGAAGGGATAGGAATGTGCTTGACTTCTTGGAGAAATAGACAATGAAAAGTTGGGCGAACGAGGAACTGGGTAGATTTAGAACCAGTAAAGGTGAGTTGTACAGAAACAGGCCCTACTAGAAGTAGTATTGATTAGAGGAAGGAGATACACTGCTTTCTGGTACTGTTTGGTCTTAAAAATGTTTTGCCCTGAGGTTGCCTTCATAGTGCTGGGAGAGAGGATTTGCTGTGCTCCAGGTGTTTTCCCATCATGGCTTATGAGAGATATCAAGGATCGTGCTGAGAATTGTGTGGGAGTTGGATTTCCAGATAATGG
Source organism: Tympanoctomys barrerae (assembly GCA_002564285.1). Classification (NCBI taxonomy): domain Eukaryota; kingdom Metazoa; phylum Chordata; class Mammalia; order Rodentia; family Octodontidae; genus Tympanoctomys; species Tympanoctomys barrerae. The sequence continues at coordinate 3,312 of NDGN011462576.1, forward strand.
TGCTGTATTTATTATGGAAAATCTTAATCCTACTTTCTAACTCAAACATTAAAGAAGAAGAACTTAACATGTGTAAGGAGCAGAGAACACCTGCTTTATTGTGGCCAAGGTGAAGTATCACAATTCAAGTTACAAGGATAATATGAAGAAATTTAATAACTTCCATGGACTGTTATTATGATAACAAAATGTTACAGTGCTTGAAAGGAATTATTTCCACTCTCCTCTGAAGAGAAATATTAAGCATTATTTTTCTCTAAAGAGAAGTATCAAATTTTACCATATTACACTTAAAAAACAACAAATATTCATTCCTAAGTGACCCAGTGAATAGCAACCTTGATCTCCTACTCCCAGCTGTTTTTTTAAAAAATAAGGAATCCAGGTGTGGTGGTGCACACTTGTAATCCCAGCACTTGGAGGCTGAGGCAGGAGGACCACCATGAGTGTATGGTCAGCCTGGGCTACAAAGTGAGTTCAGTGCTGATCTGAGCTATGTGGTCAGCCCATGGCTCAAAAAGCTGAAGAGTAAAGTAAAATCACTTAAAGATACAAAGAGTGTATTTTTATAAAGGTGAAGAGAGAAAGACCGACTAGAATCCTTGGAGAGTGTTAATGTACGGGACAAAAGCATAGTGCTGCTCAGCAAACCCAGTGGTGGATGCCCTGAGGGAAGTGGATCTTATTGTGTCCGCTGGAAGTGAGGCCAGCTTCCCTCTTCCCAGCTACAAGTTTATTACACTGCAGAATCCATGGGCAATGGCAAGCAGCAGCTGTGTCCTACTAGAGAGCTAGCTTCTAGGTAGGAGCCATATTGACCAAAGGAAAATTACATGGTGATAAATGTCACCTGATTGTCTTTCCACACTGGAGCACTGGGTACATAGGAGGAGTAGACAGCAAAAAAAAGGAGAATTCCACCTTCTCTAACATAAGTGATTGGGCCAAGGCTCATGCCTTAGTCGAGCAGATAACAACAGCTTCTTTAAATAATATGAAAATTTTGATGCTACCTTGATTGTACATTTTATTTAAAATTAAGTCCTACTTATCTGATTAAGATAAGGTAATATTTGGAGAGACTAGAGTTGTTTTTTCATTTTTGTTTTGTTTTGTTTTTGGCAGAATTGAAGATTGAACTCAGACCCTTTCGCTTGCCAAGCAAGTGCTTATTCTACTGAGCCACCTCCCTGGCTGAAAATCTCTTACACATGTTGTAATTTTTTTTAAGTGACTGGATTTGTGCAAAATATCCAATGACAAAAAGATTTGAAATAAAGTAGATGAGGTAAAGGTTTCTTTAACCTAATCAAGCATGGCCATAATACACCGGGAATAAGTCATCCAATTTGTCAAACTTCCTCATTGTTATATCACTGGGGCTTGACAGAATGGCGCAGAATAGGAGACCAGCAGGTATTTGTTAAAATTAACTAAATTAATATTTATTAAATGATGACAATCTTACAAAACTAAACATGAATATAAATAATAGAGTTGACATAATATAAAACACTTCTTAAAAAGTATGATTTCAGACTGGGCATGGTAGCATGTGCCAGTAATTCAGCACTTGGGAGGCTGAAAACAAGAGGATCACTACAAGTCAGATCTGTGTAGTGAGAACACGTAGACATTGTAGACCCTGTCCTAAAATACATTAAAAAAGTATGATTTTAAAAAAATACATGATCCAATTTACAGCAGTTGGTTGGTGCTAATTTTAGTGATTTGAAAAAGCAACAGATTGTATAAACCATGAGATACAATCTATATATTTAAATTAAATTTCAATAGTGTCTATAATATAGGCTGTGAAATTGTATGACATTGACATAAGCATTTAGTCACTCTTTGTTTTTTTCTTCCCTTGGTCCAGCAAATCAATCTTTTTGAGACTCAGTTTTCTTAACTGTCAAATGAGGACAAGTACTCCCTTTGTCTTACATATACAATGAGAGTAAATTTAAAATATGTATTTTAGAAAGCTCAGTAGAATAAGCACTTGCCTGGCAAGCGCAGAGTCCTGAGTTCAATCCCCGGTACAGCAAAAACAAAATAAAAAATAAAAAAAAAAAAGAAAAATGTATTTTAGCATACCATAGCAAAAATGGTAACATTTTAAAATGCCCCTTTTGACTGAGTGTACTAACATGTTTATTCCATGTGCAAAATGGACTACTTCTCCCTCCACATAATCAGATAGACAAGAAAAGATAGCTAAACTCTTACTCCTGTTGTCTTACATCAATAAATAGAGCTATTTATATATTTTAAACTTGGAAAATGTATATTGTTTCAACCCAAATCTAATTTATTTTAATAAAGTATTTTTAGGAAGACATGGTTGGTTGTTTCTATAAACTTTTATAGAAAAGTAGATTACATATCTCAAAATATAATAATATTAGGGCCATTTTTGTAAATATAATTATCAATTTGTTTCATAACACAGCCGTTAACTATATTACTGAGATGACAAATGGATAAAGACAATTTCATGCTCTATAGGCAGTCAATATTTGTGGTGAAAGATATATGTTTATGCATTTAGAATTAATCTTTCTTTAGAAAACTAAAAAGTTTAAAACCAGACACAAATGCCTTTGTATGTATATTCTAAAATTAACACTTTGATATTTATTTATTGTTAAATGTGAACAGCACTAGTTTTATATGCATAATCAAATATTTTAATATGGAATGTTAGTCATCACCAGTTATTTTAAAATTATCTCATTACTTTTTCTTAGCTTATTAAAATCATCATATAAAAATTAGTTTTCAATGACAATAATTGAATTTTATATGAATTTATTGACAATTTTTCTTTTTTATTAGCATAGTCAGTCTTGGCTGGGTAGCTGCTCTATATTTAATTGGAGAAGCATAAGTCAGTTATATAGAAATAAATTTAGATATTTTGTGAGTAAAAATTTGAGAGAAAACATGCATCATTTTCTTAAAATTATGGCTCATTTTTGTATTTTAGGCAAAGCTATTATGATTTGCCCTACAAATCCAGATAAAATAAGTTGATTTGAAGGCTGAATGATTTGGATTGAAAAGAAAATGTTGACTGCGGCAAAAAAAAAAGTATTATTGTGGAAGTAAATAGAAATTACAAAATCTGAGGAGAGTTGTAAATAGACAATTTCAAAGATTTTCCTGATATGAACAAAATGTGATTTTGATTCTTTGCAACACATAGCAGTTTGGCTTCATTAAGAAGTCTCAAATCCAACAATTTAATTCTCTCTGAGCTTTACAATTTTGTTTCTGATAGTTTTATGCCCATGGTGAGAGAGGAAGAAAGAAGTATTGCTAAGAATTGAATTTCCCCATCCTCTTTTTATGAAGTCTCCTGCAGCCCTGCCTAATTTAGTCAACATATGCTTAGTTGAAAATGAAACTAAACCGATCTCCCTGGCACACTGCCACACAAGCTAGGGAGGGCTCTAAACCCCTGAATGTGATCTGCTGCCACTTGCAAGTTGCCTGATCTGTACTATAAATTCCATACTAAGACTGTGAATATCAGAAAATAGCAATGCATGTATATTTCTAGGAGACCTACCTTAATAAAGCCAGTTCTGTAAATACTCTAATGTAAATGGAAATTATTTAAAAGGTTAAAAGACATAAAAATATATTATACAATTATGTTATATTTCAGCTGAATGCTCTGAAAGAGAGCCCTAAAATAATTCAGAAAATAAGTAATATATATATACTGTAATATATATTACTGAGTATATACATACATATGCTCAGTAATATATGTACTGAAAACAACTTAGGATACATTTTTTCTAAAATGATCTTTAAACCTGAAAAATCGTATAAACCCACAAATCTGTATGTGTGTGCAGTCGGTCTGCCTATTACCAGCTTGATTCCTTTCCGCTGACAAGTTCTTGTTTCTATCATTGCATTTCAATTGGAGGTAAGTGGGAGGAAGTAAAAAATTTCAGTGGAAACAAAGTGTGCCAAGGACAGCGCAGTCACCTTCTTACCCGCTCCCCAGCAACATCTGTCCCAGCTGGGAAGCAGTGTGAATCCACACTTCCAGCATGGTCAGCAGACAGTGACAGTCAGGAAGTTTCCATTCTAGCTCCAGTGAAACAATATTTATCTTACACTAATGTATTTAATAAAAAAAGAAATAGTAACTAAGTCTGGATACCACTTAAGTTAATATACATAACCACATTGAGGTGGAGAGATAGCTCCGTGGGCTAAGCACCTGCCTGGCAAACACAAGGACCCAATTCAATCAGCGGTACTGTATGCTGTGCTGGCCCTGAAACTCCGGGTGTGTGGTGCAGGCCACTGAAACCAGGCATGGTGGTGCATGCCTGTAATCCCAGTGAGGGGGAGGCTGAAACAGGAGGATCATTGAGTCTGAGCTGCATAATAAGATCCTATACCAAATAAATAAAAAGATTTTTTAAAGAAAGGAAAAACAAAAGAGAGAATGAGAGAGAGAGAAAGAAAAAGAATGAAAGAAAGACAAGAAAGAAAAAGAAAGAGAAAGAAGAATCACATCATCTCTTTGAAGCTAAGAGCAAGAATAGTCTATTTTGAGCATTATCTCATATAGAAAGTCTTTATATTCTTTTTCATAATCCTTAATATTGTACTTTTTATTTTAAAAAGAATACAAATAATAAAAACATTAGAAATGATATAAAATTTCAAATAACAAGATGATAGCATTCAACAATGTTTGTTATATTACATAAAATATAACAAAGTAGTTTTTCTGATAACCAATGTAAGCATGCAAAATTAGTCAAAAACTTAAACATTAACTATTCCTTTCAAAAAACCCAAAAGAAATTGGTAGCACAATGTCTCAGCTTTCTTGTGTATGCATCACAACATATTACAAAAATAATTTGTAAAAACAATAACTGTGGCACTTTCAAAGAGAAATGTTTGTCTGTCTTCCTTTTCATAAATCATTCTTTTCTTTTGATGTTTTTCTGCCTTTTCATTTGCACTTTACAGTATGAATTTATTTATTTATTTATTGGCCGAACCGGAGATTGAACTCAGGTCCTTGCTCTTGCCAGGCAAGCGCTTATTCTACTGAGCCATTTCCCCGGCCCCCTGCAGTATGATTTTAAACTTCTATTGATTTACTAACGCTTTGTTTGAAAATGCTTTCACCTTGCACAAAGTTCTTTATAATTATTTAAGTTGCTTGGGTATATGAATAATTCCACTCATTATTAGTTAGAATACAGCTTTTAATCTCAATTGCTTTGTCAGTTTTATTACTCATTTCCATTTAAAAAAATGCTTCTTTTAAAAGAGTTCCTTCCATGACAATGTTCATGAAGAAGACTGGAAGGACTGCTCTGCCAAAAAAAATAGGTACCACGACTAGCTCGCCTTGTTAGAGGTTGCTCTGCACAACTGAGCGTTTAATTCTACTACACTGAAATAGATGTTACTGATTTTTGTACATTATAAATACAACAATATCGCTTACAGAATGTAGAACTATCACTGCTTTTAAGTTCTCAAAATTAAATACAAAGTCAATTTTACATGTCTCTGAAAAGCAATTACATCAATCAATCACTTAGACATCTGTGAAAACTTTACCTTGAAATTTAAAACCTTAAGTGAAAAATATTATAAAGATTCCTATTCAATAACGCTCTGACAAAACACAGTAAAACTTCATCATCTTTCTGGTCATTTTAATGAGATCCAGAAAGTACATAGTTTTACTAATTGTACCATTTGCTATTAGTTTTTATTTTTTGCTTTGTAAAGCTATATTGCTTTCGTTTTCTGGCTTGCTGTTCTTTCCTGCATGCCCACTAGATATTCTCATATTTTTTCATTTCTTTATTGCTTTTGCCTAAGGCTCCATACTTTATTGGTACATTTTTTTGTGGAAATGTAGATATTCTCGAAACAGTGTTTTAAAATAACTCTACAGCTGACCAAGGCTTCCATTATTAGCAAACACCTCCGTTTCTGGCAGGGGAAATGCTCTGAGCACAGGTGGCTGTTTTACAGATCTCAGGTGGGAGGCTGCGCTGTACTGTCACTCACGACAGATGCCAAGCAAGACCTTCTCTACCAGGAGCTAAAAATATATGTCGAATACCAAAATTAAAATCTTACTCATAAAAATAACTATTATTATGTTTTTTCGGTTACGCAGTTTTTACTGTGTAATTCATTTTTTGTAACACAATAAGAATGAATCGGCTTTTGTTGAACAACTCACACACGCAATATGGTCCTTATTAGAACTGCTTGCTTACTACTGAACTTTCCTCATTTATGTCCGTGACCCACATCTACTTTCACAGGATCATCAGAAAAACCAAGTGATTAATTTAAGTAAAATTAAATGTTGAATTACATGTAAATGAAATAGCCACATCTATAAAAGAGAAGAAAACTGAAGCTGCATAAAATACTGACAAATAAACTAATTTATCACAGCATAGTTGTCAAGGGACAGAATTACTGAATAAATTCAAAATGTCATTGTCACAATTACCTCGATCAATATTTGCAAAGCACTGATTTAATTTTCTTCTGAGTTATGATGAGTATATATATATATTCAGATATACTTGCTTAGTTATATATATATGTATATACATAAATATACATATATGCAGACAAATACTTGCTTAGTGATATTTTCACATGAGTGTATTTTCTTCTTTACTAATTAATAAAACAGGATCATTTTTCATGGACTCTGTTTTAAGATAAATTCTTATTTATTTATTTATGTATGTATTCAGTATAGGGTCTACAGGGTCTGCAGGGTCCCACTATGTAGATTGGACTTGTTGTGATTCTCCTGTTTTCAGCCTCCCAAGCACTAGGATTACACACACACACCACCACGCCCAGTGCCAATCACTGTCTCAGTGCACCCTGGGGGTGGGGCCAGCACAGCACGCCAGGGACCAACCCCTGTCTGCTGCACTCTGCCTAAGCAGGCTCTTCAGTCCACTGAGCTATTTGGCTAGCCCTTTACGTTAAATTCTTATCTCCTGTACATCTCAGTCTTTGTTTCTTTTTATATTGCATATATTTCCACAGTCTTAACATTATCACTAATTGATTATTTTATTTTATTTAGGTCATTGTTGTTTGTAAGTCAAAAGAACCTGCTTAGCCAAAAGAACTAATCACAAAACTTGGATAAGATTATTGGAATGGGTTGCAACTCATCCCTACCTAAATAGCTTTGATAACCATTGTTGTCATTGATTTTTCTGGGCTAGAAGTGACCCAGAGGTCTCCTTCCGCAGTCAGCAAAGAACTTTATGGGGGACAAAAAGTCTGGATTGCTGCAAATGGAGAGTTCAATCGTCCAGCAACGCTTAGGATTCAATAATAGACCACAGAAAAATGAGTCATGCGAACTCTTCTCTTTTCTAGATACATATTCTAGAGAGACACACAGACCACAGTGTTCTGAGGAAGGAAAGATAAATACTGGAAGAAACATGTGTTTTGTCTTTCTGACATACTGCATTGGACAGAAGCCCTGACTGATGAGGCATTTCTATAAAGAAATTCATAGCTTGAGCAGATATAACATTTGCAGCTTATTGAATGCAAAGAGTTATGTCATATTTCACATACACATGAATATAAATATATGTAAATGTTATGGTTGGTGTATAGGTGTCCCCCCCAAAGCCTCACGCAGTCTTGGGGTGACTTCTGGAGTTTGTGATTGATTATTGTTGGTGTGGCTGCTGCACCTGCCCTGAGGCAGGTAATCTGCATTACAATGTAAAGTGGGAAGAGAAGCTAGCTGTTTGAGCTGCTGCTACCCCTCCCTTGTGCTCTTGCTCTTTGCTGCCACCATAAAAGGTTGCTTTCTGCTCTGTGCTGCTCTGCCTCAGACTCAACTGCATATGGACTGAAACCTCCAGTAACTGTGAGCTAAATAAACCTTTCCTTCCTTCGTTTTGGGTGTTTGGTATTTGTCCCAGCAACGAGAGAAGAGCAACTAAGACAGTAAATATACATGTATATATAAATATCTATCTCCATTCATGTGTACACACACATGTACACATACATTAAAGTTTGCAATTATATGTCCATATATATGTAAATATATACACATATGTTATATGCATATATCAAGGTAAAAGGTTTTACATACCAGCAAGTGTCACCACTAAACTCCTTCACTGTACAACTTTGCCCTAGCTGGCTCTATTAAATTATTAATGTTCAATTTTTTTAAATTAAACTTTGTTGTTTTCCCACAGCTTGCCAGCCTGTTTCTTTGCTGTTCTCAGATATGATTTTGGCGGAGAGTGTGGCGTTACTTCGGTACAGGGCAATTACTCTCCTTTTAACTTGCAATTTGTCCCACTTTTGCAATCAACAGTCAAGTTTCTTCACAAAACAGAGAAATGCAAGTAAAAAATTTTTCAGAAATATGTTGTGGATTCCTGCTTTAACACCCGCAGGTGAGGCTCACAGAGACAGAAAGGAATAAAGAAAATCTTTACGATGAAGGAGACCAGCGCCTCTTTTGGTGGGACATGTACTATCAAAAAGAAGAATCAATACATGGAGTGCGACCATCAAAATTATGATGTAAAATTTGAAATCCTGTTTATTTTTATATTTTCTCATTTATCTCCAAAAGTTATGATGAGATGTATAATTTCTTTTTACCTGGACTCCCCAAGTGGTACCCAGTAGTAAAGTTTGCTTTAAATCCTCTTCCAGCCAGTGATGTGTCAGTGATGAAAAGTACAGTCATCCTGTTGGTGGTAGAGAACACATCCTTCATTGGACCAGGTCCTGTGTACACAGCTGTTTCAGCAGAGAACAAGATAGTGATTTCTTTGCAACTAGGACATACACTTTGTTTCCCATCCTCCTTCTCCTTGTCCTCCTCCTCCTCTTACTCCTCCTCCTCCTTCTCCTTGTCCTTCTCCTTCACCTCCTCCTCCTCTTCCTCCTCCTCCTCCTCCTCCTTCTCCTCCTCCTCGTAAATACATTAATACTAAATGTATTTAGTACAGGGTCTACAAGGTTTCACCACACAGATGGGACTCCTAGTGATTATCCTAATTTTCAGCCTCCCAAGTTCTGGGATTACAGGCATGCACCACCACGCCCAGTCTCAGTTGCTGTCACAGAGCACCCTGGGGGTGGGGCTGGCACGGTACACCGGGGATCAAACCCCAGTCCCTGTGCCTGCCTAAGCAGGTGCTTTGATCCACTGATCTATCTGGCTGGCCCTTCCATCTGTCTTCTAGACGAAGTGCTGCAGTGTGGATCATTCGTGAAGGAGCTATATGTCACTAATTCGTAAATCCTTTTATATCTTCCAATACTGCTTCAATAAAGATAACTTCTGTATTAATTTTTAAAATATCACTTGAAGTTCTGCAGCTGTATAGCTTGATTATACATTCTTCACAGTATTATCTGGGTTAGCAGATATTTTCCTTTTTGAGCAGTAAAGGTTATAAAGCAATGAAGGTTGTAGTCTTCTTTAGTGAACATTTGTCCAAATTAATTTTGTGGTATTTGTAAATAGAATCATAAATCCAAATCTGAAGAATGAATTTACCACAGATAATAGAAACTAAACTGTTGGTTTTCAAACTATTTCCCGCTAATCCCTAGACTTTGGAGATTTCATAAACATACATTATTCAACAATGCTTCAGCTTATTAGAAAATGCATTCATCTTCTTAATGATTTTATGCATTAGAAATCCTAAAACAGTTCGATCTCAGAAGAAGTTTTTATCTATGGGTTCTGGAACCTTAACTGTGGTACTTCTGGACTTTCATTGAATTATGTAGCTAGGAAGAGGTGAATTGACACATTTTTATTTTTCTTGGTTGGAAGTACACTGGAGTTTTTACTAAAAAGATGATTTAAACTGAAAATAAAAATACTTGTAATTTTACATGTATACATAAAAACCAAATTTAAGTTTCTCAGTTTTTTCCAGAATCCTACAAGTACATAAACTTTCATTCCTGTATTTATCCTGCGTGTGGCTGTCAAAATCCTCTTTGAGGGAGACCCTAGGTACAGCCTAGCCTTCTGTGGGGTTTTGCTGGAGAAGGCTGTCTGGGGGAAGGCATCTTCTCCGCTGTGCTCCTTTATGTGAAAGAGAGAGCTTCCCAAGGAATCAACATCCATTGCTTGCAGTGTTTATGTTGTTGTGTCCTGAATGCAAAAGGACATTTGGCCAGAATTAACAGTAATATATGTCCTTAGCTTTTGATTTGCAAGCTTTAAAAAAAATGTATTTAGAACAGAGTCTGTAGAGTCTACAGGGTCTACAGGGTCTCACTACATAGATCAGACTCATAGTTATTCTCCTCTTTTCAGCCTTCCAAGCTCAGCGTGCCCTGCGGGCAGAGCCAGCATGACGCGCTGGGGGTTCAATCCTGGGCACTTCGCTCTGGCTAAGCAGGCACTTTACTCCGCTGAGCTATCTGCCCGGCCCTCCTGGTTTGCAAGTGTTAAGGCTGTTTGCTGGTAGGAACTAATCACTTAAAAATGTTGAACGTCATTTGTCAAAAACTCTGAAGATGAGCATTATTATACTAACAATGCAACTGTGCCCCATATGGAATGTTCTACATAAACAACAATATGTTTTCCTATTGTATCTTCATTTTGTCAGTTGTAAAAATGATTGTGTCTGTTGAGATTTGCTCTGTGCATCAGTTTCAAGCTCTGCAGAGTTCACAGTTTCCATATTGCAGACTTACTTAAGAATAAAGAATCAGCTTCTCCTCCATCTCTGATTTCAACTACATCTTCGATATTTTCTAAGTCAAAGTCTTGAAAATGAAGCTGTATATTTTTTCCTTCTTGTGCATTTAAAATCCAAACACCTTATAAGAAATAAAATACAAAACAGTTTTGAAAATTAAATTGTACAGTTTTTCCTTTAGTGCATTTAAATCACAGATGTCTTAAAGTGAAAGCAACGCTTAAATCACAATACACTTCTTTTAGTTTCTCCACTATCTGTAGAATTGCAGATCGTTTTACAGATTTTATTTTCACGTCATGAAAAATCAACATTCTAAATTTCTTAGTTTATCTTACATTTGATTTTGTTTTACTTTTTTCTTTTCTTTTTTTGGCAGACTGGGGATTGAACTCAGGGACATGCGCTTGCCAGGGAAGTGCTTATTCTACTGAGCCATCTTGCTGGCCCCTTGTTTTACTTTTTGATTACCAAATATACTGGTGGTTTAGACAAAAATATTTACAGTAAGATGTCTATTAAATTTGAAATAAGTTTTCATCAATGAATTTTTTATATTAAGTGAATATAGAATCTAGGCACATTCTTTTGTAGTATAACATTTATGAATATAAAAATATTAATTTTATTTCAATTCACTTAATTTATTATGATTCAATTTATTTAAAATTAAGTGATTAAAATGCAATATATAGTCAAGTAAATGTTAATATGTTTGTAGAATTTGGGATTTTTTTTACACATATGTTGCATGCTGTTAGTTCATTGGGAAAAACTTGTCAACATTAATCAACATTGCTTTTTACTGATTTTGAGAATATTTTAGTCTTCATATTCTGTTTTAGGTGCTTTCCTCTCATGATTTTATTTGCTCTATTTTTTCCAGTTCAATTTAGTTTATTAAATACTGTAGAAACATAATCCATATTTTATTTACTTTTAAGGAATGAGATTTCTTTTTTTTTTTTTAACATTTATAGTGTCTTTTCTCAGACTCATAGTGATCCTCCTGACTCAGCCTCCCCAGTGCTGGGTTTACAGTTGTGCAGCACCATGCCCAGTTGCAGTGGCTAACACTGTGTGCCCGGGGTTCTGGGGCCAGCATGGCATGTGATACCAGTGATCATACCCAGGTCCTTGTTCTTGCCAGGTGGGCGCTTAGAGCACTGAGCTATCTTGCCAGTCCTGAGATTTCTTCTTTAGAGTAGAGATTTCTAAATATTTGCTGTTACTTTTGAGATGCAGATGAATTTGTCCAAATATTACTACATATGGATGTATTTATCTTAAGTCCAACAGATTCCAAAGGGAAAGCATGGTTTGGCATGCTCCTTCCTCCTATTTCAGGGAATGACATCACCGGTCAGGTCCTGCCCCTGTTGACTGCTATCTTCCTGTGAAATGACACCTCCCTGATTTTTTGGAATAAAATTACAATTTCAGAATACGGTACAAAATTCTTTCACACTTTCAGTGACACATATTACCATCATTAAACTTTCTTTAGAGAGCTAAAAGATACTTTCTTGTGTTTGCATGTTAACAGCTTACATGTACCTCCTTGCAGCATACTGCTTTGATCTTTATTTTAATCTTATCTCAAACATCTCATAATGTTGATGTATCCAGATGCTCATATAGACAACTATCATTCTTTTTTTCTTTAATGAATTTTAATGTCTAACAAAGCACTTAGCATATTTTGGGTAAATAAATAAATTTAATTAATTTCACCTAATTATTTCATATTTGGATTCTTTTTGAAGGTTTTGGATCATTACTTCATTTAACAGATAAGTTAGAAATTTGTCTTCAGTTTGAAGTAGAATTTGTCATCTATGTTTCCTCATACAAGTCTAATTAGATTTTTTTTTTTGTTTGTATTTTAGTACAGAGTTTACAGGGTCTCACTACATAGACTGGACTTATAGTGATCCACCTGTTTTCAGCCTCCCAAGAGCTGGGATTACAGGCTAGCGCCACCACGCCCAGTCTCAGTCTCCATCTCAGCGCACAGCTGGCAGGGCATGCCTGGGATTGAACCCTGGCTGCTGCATCTGCCTAAGTAGTTGCTTTAATCCAAGTCTAATTAGATTAACAGCTGTTTATTTTAGTCAGACATTTCCTTATAAAAGGGGTATCACTTGACTTTGAAATTAATGCTCATATCTTTCTCTCTGAGGGAAGAAAAGTTGGAGTTTTCTCATGCATTTTTTCATTGTCAGTGGGGTAGTTCTTTCTCTGGTAGAAATTTCCATTTAGAACAGTGGTTCTAAAGGGGCAAAGGCCTGAGAGGAACTTGTGTGCTTGCCAGCCTGGATTTAAAGAAGCAGAGACTTGGCAGGATGTTTTGGGTTGCTGCATCTTTTTTGCAATGCCTATGTAGCCCTCATGGGTTTCCCTAGGTAGCAACATTGACCTTGAGACAGTCTCTGTGCAGTTTTTGCAAACTATTCTCCCTACATTTAGGTATTTTAGTGATCCTCCTTATTATTTCCTCTTTTATGCTGGCATCTAATCACATTACCTGGTTTGTGTTTAATAGTCTTTACCATATATTTGCCAAAAGTGTGGATGGCATAACTGGTTCTTTATTTTTTACACTTACAATTAACTTTGCTCTACCAAACTGTAAACTTTTCATACCCATTCTGGACATTGCATTCATAAGCAAGGCAAGTAAGACTGGGAGAGAAAGAAGTACCTGGGGTAAGACTGGCTCTCCCACTTAATGGTGTTACCCAACTTTACTTTGGAATTGTAATAATGGCTACTACTTTTACAAATTATTGTGAGAACTGACTGAAAAAAAATCAGTATTGAGCATTAGTGCTTTAACTGTTGTGAAATATGTAATTAAAAAGTTGTCAGTTGTTATTTTAATTTTTGTTATCATATTAAGCAATGTTGTAGGCAAACAATGCTGGCTGTGCCTGTGTGTGACCAGTTAACCTCGTTGCACTCAGAGGGACCTAACCTCGATATAGGGATCTCAGAAAATAAGTGACTCTTACAGAAAGCCTGATTAGGGTAGCTGTTGGGAAACTCTGGAGAACTGAATGTTGTGTTTGGCTCCCATAGTTCAAAAGGTCCTCCACAGTCCGCTGAAAAGAAAAAAATGAAAAAAAAATCATTAATGACACAATGTTTCACATGTCATACGAGAAATTTATAATTATATTTTTAGAATATTAATTTTGATACAAAAATAAGACTTTATCTTTACATTTGTTTTTTGTTTATTTTTGGTCTTTTAGGGACAGTTTCACTGTACAGTTTAGGTTGGCCTTGAACTCACTTTTCAGCCTAAGCTGGCCTTAAACTCACAGGCGCCTCCTGCCTTAGCCTCACAAGTGCTGGGGTTATAAGTGTGTGCCCTCATGCCCAGCATTAGGCTTTCTATAAACGAAAAGTAGGTAACTTAGAATAGGAAAAAGGTGTAAGTAAATGGGTCTCTTCACAAAACACCTCAAAATCTTTGTATTTTACCATACTTTTGTAACTTTTACAAAAAACTTTTTGTCAAATCTCTCTTTTGAATAAACTTCATGAAATAAGCTATTGAATTCAACAATAACAAAACAGTAGTATTTATAATAGAAGAAAATCTTTATCTGCCATTCTTTTATGAGAAGGTTCAATAAATAACTCATCTATATTTATTGTTTTTGTATAGGTATAGAGAAAAACTTTTCATTTTTAATATTTTTCATTTTATTATTTTTAATTAATTTTATTGATAAACAGAGATCAATGAGACAGTTTCAAAACCGATTAATAGGACAGGTTCAATAATTAATACAATGCATATTGTTATCTTCTCAGTGGTCATTTATAGTACAAGATGCAGACACAATATCCTGTCCAAATAGTATTAATACAAATCTTTCTTCTCATTGAATTAAGAGAAAGTAGCTGTATATCTATCCTATATTGTATAT